>LPNX010571255.1:433637-555844 GCA_001517045.1 Pseudotsuga menziesii
AATCGGGAGTTATACCTAACAGACATGGCTCCCGAAAGATCTGTTTGACCGACAGATAATAATTAAGGGCCTTTGCATTTGATTTAATGTCTTGTGTGTACCACACCGAAGTATGGTCGAGCTCTAATTGGATGTGGGACTTTTTGGGTAGACTTCGTCGGATTTTTTGAGGAAACCTCCATCTAGTTGTGCATACTTTAGCTGTTGGAGCCAGTTTTCCAACAATACATTTTTGTCTGCAAGTTCCTTCAATGTTCCTTTCTGGGAGAAGGCTTTGAATCTCCACATGTGGAATTTTGTTGGTTCTTGAAAACTTTTGTGTCCTTCGAGGAAAATGGAATACATGACTATCCATAAGATAAGGGATGGGAACCTAATGACTCCTCTTGTCTCTTAGCATATTTCACAAATGGTTTTGACCATTTTGACAACATACTCAGCCCATTTGTAGATCTTTCCATTAGTCGCAATGGTGTCGACTACTTCTAGCATATTGAACTTGAGGTCCCTTCCTTGACCTCTCAGGGTGAGTGTGATGGCTATTATTTTGGCCACGGTCTGTGGCGTACAGGCTGTGATTTGTCTTATCATCAACCCTTTTGATTTTTTTCCCGATGTTAACCCGGTTAATTCTTCGACCAGTCCCTCCTTAATACCGATGGGTATTGGGTCTCCTTTGTTTGAGAGACCTGTCAGCTTGGAGATGACTTCTCTAGAGATGTCGATCGGTTGGTCAAAATAAAACTTCTCATTGTGGTACCAGCTTATGATAAACTTGATGGCTATTTCTTTTATGCCACCGAAGCTGGTCATAAGTGGTGCATTGACATAGTTGAAGATGGTACTGTATTGTATTTTATTGGCAGCTTGAGTAGGCTTCCTGTCAATGTAAGCCCGCTCTTTTAGCTCAGTCCACAGTTTTTTCCATGAACCCTCCTATACCTTAGCATTATTAATGTTCTTTAGCCTCCTGACTAAAGGTGTTTCTACAGTCTGTAATTCCTTAGCTTTGGCTGAGGCTCTATTCTATTTGGTAGTCGATTTCACTAAGGTGCTTTTTCCTTTTAGTCTTCTGGTTTCTTTGATGCTCTCTTTATTTGATTTGCGGTGAATGAGCCTTTGGCAATCCATTATTTATGGGGGGTGCGTTGGATATTCTTGTTGATGTATGTATTAATGGAGGACGTGATGTTCCAGCTGGAACACTTGAGTGTTAGTTAATGGTGAATTGGTTTCGACACTCAAGGTCATGAATGCGCGATGGGACTATCGAGGTCGTTAGTCGATGTCGGTTGTTAAAATGGTCGATGGTGTTATGTCAATGGGCATGATGTCAATTGTTGAAGTGGTGATTTATTGTCATATTTTTTTTATGTATAACAGTATTATTTTGATTTTTTGGATTTTGTAGATTTTTATAATTTTTGTCTAACTGTTATGGTCATTATATATATATATATATATATATATATTATATGTTTATTTTTTTTTTTGTAGCATTTTAGTCGGGCTCCATTAATGAGTTTCTGAAATACTATGCCTTGTAACGTCCTTAGTCGGACTGATCTGTTGGTATGTATCTCTTCGAAAACGTCGGGTCCCATCCATTTTGTATGCAAATTTTTATGTTTTCCTTTTACTCGACTATTGTAGAGTAAAGCAAGGTCTCCTACTGACAAGTTTTTGTTCTTGATGTTTCTGTCATGCCATGCTTTTTGTTGTTGCTTCTAGATTTCTTGATGTTGCATCGCGAGTAGTCGATGTTCTTGTAGTTTACTTAGTTTCAATAGTCGGTCCTTTCTTCCTTGTTCAACATCTACCTGTAAGATTTCTGCAATAATAGGTGTCCGTTGACGAAAGTGTAGTGGAACTACTACTTCCTGTCCATAAACTAGACGAAAGGGGGTTTGGTCAGTTGAGCGTTTATATGCTATTATTTATGCCCATAGTACTGCAGGTATCTTCTCATCCCAGTCGTCCATATCAACATTACATATTTTTGTTAAACCTTCTGTTAATGTTTTGTTAAATGCTTCAATTGCTCCATTCAACTGAGTATGATGTACTCTAACGATGGTCGATTTGGAACTGGTTGGTTAGGGCTTTGATAGTTTTATTGATAAAGTGTGTTCCCTGATCAATGATTAAGGTTAATGGACATCCAAATCTGGTAATGATATTCTCATAGATGAACTTAGCAACTATCTCACTGGAGCATGTGTCGACAGGTTCTACCTATGCTCATTTGGTCACATATTCGACTGCAGCGATGATATACGTTGCACTTGTCTTTTTTGCTCGTATAGGAAATGGTCCTATGAAATCTATGGCCCAAATTTCAAATGTAAAACTTGGGGTTATTGATATCAAAGGAATTTCTGTGCTTGGCACAGGTTAACCTAGTCGTTGACATCTGTCACATTGACTTACAAAATTTTTGCAATCTTTGTAAAGTGTTGGTGACCATGACCCTTATTATTGGATTTTCTTTGCATTTGTGTCTGCTTGGAAATGTCCTCCTACAGGTCCATAATGTGCTTCATGCATAATGTTGTCTCTTTCATGTTCCAGTACACACCTTTTGAGGATGTCATCTAATCCCATTTTGTAAAGAAATCCATTTATAAGACTGTATGGTGCAACCTTCATAGCTAGGATTTATTTCTTCTTTGTACTCATTCCTTTTGGTGCTTGTCCATCTTCTAAGAATTGAGCTATTTCCTCTAAGTATGCTAGGACTGCTCCTATCCGGAATAGATGTGCATCTGGTCATTCATCTTCGAATCCTGTCAGTTCCTCTCCTGTGTTGATTCAGGATAAATGGTCAGGACCAACATTTAACTTACCTAGTCTGAAAACAACTTCCAATTTGAATTCTTGAAATAGAAGTAGCCATCGACAAATCCTTCCATAGTGTAGAGGTTTATTTACAAGTTACTTAAGTTCCTGAAGGTCAATATAGAATATAAATGGGTTAGCTAGAAGATAATGTCGATATTTTTGTAGTGCAAAGACCATTCCTAATGCTTCTCTTTTTGTTGTTGAATAATTTATTTCATCCTTGTTTAATTTTCAGCTACTGTAAACTATAGGATAATCCATTCCATAATCTCCTGATTGAGTTAGGATCGCTCCTATTGCTAGAATTAACGCATCATTATGAACATGGAATTTGATCAACCAGTTTGGAAACCTTAGGATTGGTGCTTCGACTAGTTTTCTTTTTAGTTTTTCAAATGATATATATCACTCTTCTATCCAGTCAAACTCTTTATCTTCCCTTAATAGTTATTCTAGTGCATAGTTCATATCTAAATAATATATTATGGATTTTCTAAAATATCCTATATGACCTAGTAGCACTCTAACTTGTTTTGAGTTTACTGGTGGTTTTAAATCGAGGATACTTTTGATTTTTGCAAAGTCGACCTTAATACCTTCCTTACAGACAATGTGTCCTAGTAATATCGCTATGGGGGTGACAAATATACACTTCTTGATATTTAGGGCTAACTAGATTTGTCGACATCTTTCCAACATAAGTCTTAGCCACTTGCAATGATATTTTAACATTGAGTATATTGTCAAATCATTAAATTATACTGCCATGGTTTTGTAAATATACTCATGGAATGTCTTGACCACAATTCTAGAGAATACGCCAGGTGCATTCTTTCATCCAAAAGGCATAACATTGTAAGAAAATGAGCCGAATTCACATACAAATGTTGTCTTTTTCTGATCTTCTTTAGCTATTCAAACTTGGTTATAACCTGAGAATCCATCTGTAAATGAGTAGTATTCATGTCCTGCCACCTCATTTAAGATTTCATCTGCATAAGAAGTTGGAAATGGGTCTGTCAGTGTCACTTTATTTAGCTCTCTGAAGTCAACACAAATTCTTAGTTTGGTTGGATCATGTTTCTTAGGCTAGACTACCATGGACTTGCCCATTCTGATTGGTTAATAGGGTAGATGATGCTTGCTACAAGCATGTTATCAATTTCTTTTTTGACTATTTCTTTGTATTTGTGAGCTAGCTTATATCGCCTTTTCTTCACAGGTCAAACATCAGGTTTAGTGTCGATTTTCATTTCACCCATTTCATGGACTAAGCCTTCGAGGTATTTATAGTCTCTGGAAAATACATCCTAGAACTCCTTTAGTAAGTTCACTATATTTGTTGTCTGCTCTTCACTCCAGTAGTCTCCAATCTTTGCCATTTTTGGTTGATCATCATTTGAAATGTCGAATTCTTTAGTTTTGACTTTAGCATCTAGCCATTCTGGTGCTTTGGCTTCATTGATTGGTCGAATTCCTTCTTTAAAATGGGAGAATGTGATAGGGAAGTCAATGGTAGTCATTCGGTCGGCTTCCTTCTTGTCGGTTGTTTCAACTTTAAACACTGTGCGAATAGCCTTCGGTCGTTTGGACATGGTTTGATTTCCATTTAAAGCTTTTTCCTTCTATATTTTCATTTTCTAACTGTAGTCTTGTCAATTGTGGTATTGTCCTACTTTGTATATTGTTACATTTCATTGTTTGTCGGTTGTCGTTTAGAAGTTTATTTTTTGTCGGTTGTATAAATTCTTTAATCTATTTTGCTGTTTCGACCAAATTTTCATTTTGCGGTATAAAGTTTAAATCTTTACTGAAATTTTCTTTGAGTTCAGGCCATAGGAAGGTTTCACCCCTAGCTTCTTCCATTTTACAGCATTTGTTTGGTAAGTCAGAGAGGGTTGATGGAAATAGGTGTGGCCTTTTACCCATGTCTTCTCCATTCCTTTTCACATGTCTTGATATGATCTTTTGGATTCTGTCCTTGGATGAATATAGGTATATGAGCCTGCTTGGTTAACTTCTTTCCTCTAAACCTTTCTACAAAGTAAGTTGAAGCTGTTTTCCAGGTCTACAGTCTTGTCTGACGTGTATCCCACCATATAGCAGCTTATCCTGTAAAAGTCTCTACTAAACTTTGTAGTAGACCATGTTCACCAATATTTTTGGAAACTTGTTCTACATGCATGACTAGTGATTCTCTTTCCTTGTATCTTGGTATTTGTGTAGTATTTACATTTGTAGGGCTTAAAGTAGGGTATTACCTAATTTTCTTCTCAAAGATTTTTGGGACAATGGACACTATGAAGCACTATTGGTAAGATTTTTCTGTACTTTTTGGATATTCCAACACCCTCTTGCTTGTGTTTTGTAGTTCTCGACATCCCAATCATATAATTTTGCATCTGAATTATAACCAACTAAGTATTGATTACCTAAGTAGAGTTCACCATATGTGTTAGGTTCTGTGTAATATTCATTATTCTGTATCTGATAAAGTTGTCGGATATCAACTTCTTCGTCGATAGGTTCTACCCAAGGTTCTCCTTGGGATGGATGAATAGGTACAATGACCTTTTGTCCATTTCTTTTTAATTTAATTCTCTCTTTGGCCAGGGATATCGATGCTTTCTTCTTTCTACCCCAAGGTCGACCGATTAACGCTAGGAAGGAGCTAGATCCTTCCTTAGGGTCAATGATTTAAAAGTTGACTTTGGTTGAAATTCCTTTTATAGTTGTATCAACATTTTTTCAGACTCCAATAGGTTCAATTAGGCCCTAACCGACTAGTTTTAGGTATATACCTGACTCATGTAGTCAAGGTCTACCCATTTGTTCCCAAGTGTCACGAGTCATGATGTTTACTTGTGATCTGAAGTCAAGTACAACTTGTCGGACATGGTATCCTTCAATTTCTAGGTCGAAAAGTGGGTCGACACCACTTTTATCTTTTTGATTTAAACTGCAGATATTTTTTGTTTGTTTTTCGATGTTGTTGTGTTTTATTTCATATAGAAAATTGATGAACTGAGATACTGAGCTATCTTTTTGTATGAGTTGTATTAACTCTTTTATTGTGTTGTGTTGATTGTCATTAGCCTCTTCTTATCGTGCAATTTTTTTGAATACATTTGTTGCCTCTTTATATGTTTGTTTTTCTTTAAGTGGATCAGGGTAGACATTTTTCTCTTTTATTTTGTTGATTCTTGGGTTATCACTTCCTGTTTTTGTCCCTTGTCGAGTTACAATATGCAAATTCTTTGTAGTTAGTACATCATTTTTTTATAGACATGACAAGGCATTAACATTTTTCTTTTTATTTATTTTTTCCAGCATGGTAGGGCAATCCTCTAATGAGTGATCCCCTACTCCGCACTTAGTACACAATTTGAGGTCATTTATATCCTTGTATGGACAGTCTGCATGCCGATGTCCCTCCTTATAACATGTAAATCATTGGATGGGTCGACATGGTCAGTTGTATTGATTTCTAGAGAATCAACCTCAACCTCCATAGCCTCCACGTCAATTGTCATACTGACGCTTGTATCTTTGACCGTCATATATTTGATTGTTTTGATCATTTGGTATGTTGTTTTGCTCATTATTTTGTGCAATTGCAGTGGTCTGGTAGACTGCATGATAATTCTATCGGTTCTTTAGGTTCAGATGGCAGTCGGCTGTGTTATGATTCTTTGTTTCACATATGGCACACCAATATGCCTTTTCATTCTTTATGTTGAACAAGAAATATTTTGTCGAGTGGTCTCCATGCTCTTGGCAAATGTCGCAAAAACATTTTGTCTGTACGAATCGAACGTCCTATCGGATGGTTTCCTGTCGACAGTTGTCTTTTGAGTGTCTGGTCGTTGAGCACTTTGTGCACCAGATATCCTGACTTTTGAGGTTTAATTATTTTAGAGACTTCTGCAATGATCTCAAGCTATTCTTCTAGTCTATGATCAGTGGAGTATGCTGGTATGTCCTCATCCATTTCCACTTGTAGAGCTTTTGTAAGCACATCTTCATAAGACTTGAATGTCTCTAGACTTATGTGTTAGAGGATTTTTTGATATAAGCCTACAAGAAACCACTGGATTAATAATTGTTCATTAAGAACGTGGTCTATTTGGCTAATAAGGTCTTTCCAACGTTTATCATAATCGCGGACAGTTTCTCCTAGCTTCTGCGATGTTGTTTTTAGTTTATTTATAGTCAGATGTTTTGCATCTAGTGTTTTGAATAATGATAGAAATTGTGCTTTAATCTCGGCTTTGGTTGCTCGAGGTTGTATTTCAGAAAAGGTCATGTACCAAGTTAATTCCCTTTTCCTCAAGGCACCAACGAACTGTGATATCTTTCTTTCTCCATTCATGACTTGGTTAGCCTCCCAAGTTGACTCACAGATGAACCAATGTCGTCTGGGGTCCTCATCACCCTCATATAGAGGAATGTGTGTTGACCGGTGACCCATGTCAGAATCACTGTCACTACTTTTAGGAGGTGGTGGTGGTGGAGGTGGGGTTATTTGTTTATTCCTCTCTGCAGAACTATTATCGACAGAACTCTCATTCCCATCGGTTTTTTTTTTCGTTTCGTCTTCGACCAATAGTCGGTTGGTTTCGACCTCTTCTATTGATGTCCAACTGTAATTATTTGTCTATAGTTCTGAATGTTCTATGTCCTCCAAAGATGTATTTGGAAAGGGGGGTGCTCCTTCATGTGTCGGTAAAAGTAAGTGGATACTTTGGTTGGAGGGTACCGCTTGAAAGGTAACCCAATTTCCTTCTTCTAGTCGATGGATAATAAGATGTCTACCAATGTATGTCTTGGAGTTTAGTCGATTCCATATACCAAAGTCACCAGATCCTAGTCGAAGGTCCTCTTCGACAATGGTTTGTATCCAGGTATGCGGATCCAACATAGATAGAGTTGTTCCTTCTTGGGGAGCTTCTAATTGGAGAGCTTCTTGCTGCTCTATCCACAATTCTTCTTCTGTAGGGGATGCCTCTTTTTTCACGCCTTCTTCTTGTCGGTCATGACCCGAATCTGGCGGATTTATTTCCTGGTCGATCACCCTAGTACTCTTTCCTTTGTGCAGTGCTAAGGCTCTTTCTCTTCTTTCTTCCCTTCTTTGTTGTCTCTCCTCCCTCTCTATTTTTTGGAGGTCTAACATACCTTTGTGTGACACTGTGTTCTAGATTTCCTTTTATTCGACTTATCCTTACTGGTGATTGGTATTTACTTTTAGTTGACTAGAATCCACTCCACTTTATCCCAACACATGACCAGCTACCCCCCCATAGACTACTTGACGCTTTACAAAGCCCGGATAGTTAGGTCTACTTGCTTAGGAAGTATTCCCACTCCCTTTCTGCAATGAATTTTTCCCAACTCTTTTGTTTTTCTGCCCAGTTAGGGTTTAATGGCAGTTCGCGAAGTGATGGACGAGGTTCAACAATATGACCTACTCCCTTCTTGATTAGGAATTTAAATAGCAAGGTTGGTAAGGAACAAAAGAATTGCTCGGTGAGGTCTGTGTAGAATTTCTTCTTGATGGTTTCCACCGAAGTCCTTTCTTCTACTGCTTGTTCCTCGCAGAATTCATTGGCAATTTTTTTGAACCAATCCAACAACTTTGTTCTTCCCCCATGAATCAGTTTTTCTAGCAACTGTTGATCTTTAGTCCCTTTCAGATTTTTCATCCATGAGTTTCTTCAGAGGTTGGGGCACTGATTCTACACACTTCTCATTTGTCTCTCTAAAGAATCTTGATTTTTCTTGTGCGGTCGTTAATCTATTTCTTCATGTGTAATTCTGCAAATAATTTGCAACTTTACGTTCCCACCAGTCCTTAATCTCTTTTTCTGATATCATCTATTTGCATACATTTCAGACATGTACTACTGAAAATAGAACCAATGTTGTAATCTCACAGATCACCTAAGGTTACCAATAATACATACCAAAACATACATACATAACAAAGACAAGAGATAAGAACAAGTGGAGGAAAATAATAGATTATATTAACATGAGTGGGTACATACAATACAGAGAGCTAAACCAAGTTCTCATCTGGCTCAACAGCCTAATATATATGATTTACAAACATTTACAACATAAATACCTGTCGGTTCGGTGAACCGACATGACCTTAGGTGGCCGACCTAATCTCTAGTTTAGTTGGCTGACCGACTTAGTCGGCTGATCGACTAAGTCGGCTATCGTTCAAGTCGGCATACCGAATTTCTCCTCTAACAGTATGTTACATATGGTATCATAGCCAAAGGTTAAACCTTGTTTCCTATGGAAACATTCTGTCTCCACTATAACACACTGAAATGATAAACTAACAACAATATTGTTGCATTTGATGTGTGAATGTATAAATTGTACAACCAAGACTGAACAATGGAGTTTCCCAACAACAATGATAACAACCCAAATGAAAATAATCATGTACCACCTACCATACAACCAGAAGCAAAATGTTATGAAGCCATCCAAGTGCTAGAAACAATGAGACATTTAATGGGGGAAATAAAATATTTTGAGGCTGAAAACAAACAACTAAAGGAAAGACAACATGAACTCAATGAGATATGGATACAAGAACTACATGAAAAAAACAATGGAAAATATCAATGAACATAGAAGAATGAGGTATATGGAGGGAATGTTGAAGGACATGGTAGTTTCTTGAATGATGCACAAAGGACGGTAACTCTGATCAAACATGCCAGAAAAAGGAAGGTTGACCATCTAGAAGGGGAATTTAAAAATATCAAGACAACTAGCTTCAGCGGGGAATCGAAGACTAGTGAAGAAGAAGAATCTTGACTAGTGGATATTAAAAAGTACTTCCAAATTTACAATTACTCTGGTAACATGAAGGTAAGAATGGAAAATTACAATCTTAAGGGAAAGGCCAGTATTTGGTGGAGGGATCTAAAAATTTCCCATGGGTTAAAAGTGAAGAACCTGGAATGCTCATAGTTTAATAAATTCTTTATAAAGTTATTCTGAGAGAAAGATAAATGTGTTTTATAAATTGAAACTTAGCTAAATTACCATCGTAAATGTCATCAATACATTCCTAGATCTATTATGGTTCGTTCCTTACATTATGGTGGAAAAAGTGAAGGTTCAATGATTCTTAATATTTTCGTCGTCTTACAAATACTGGATCCGGTTCAATCACCTGAATACTTTGGATGAAGCACTAAGGCAGGATGGATTATGTTTTGAGCCATATAAGCAAAGGAATGACCTCTCACAATATTTGAATTATAAGAAGCATGAAATTCTCAACTAGAGAAAAAGGGGATTACAACCACCACCCTTCATAAATATTCCAGTAAATCCACCAAAAAATTCCTATAACATAAATGAGTAGTTTCAACAAAAGCGCAATAAACCTGTGAACCTTGGACCAAAAGTGATTGTCGGAACCTTGAAAGAACCTACAAAGTGTTGGAAATATAGAAATCCCAATTTAATAAAAAATTGCCCATTCCTCAAGGAAATAAATAACCTTGTTCACAACTGTGGAAATTGAACCCAAGTGATAGAACAATTACACTCACAAAATTGCTAATCAAACATGCGAAATTCACACCAAAGGAGACTGAAATTGGAGCATAACACTAATATGTATTGATTAAGTGTACAATATCTGAACTTATGAAGTAATAGGATGCTCAAATATATAATTACATGATAAATTTGAAAGCATAAGGATGCTATTCGAATTGGTCAAAAAGCAGGCTTACCAAAAATTGTCAAATCCTTGACAGGTGCATAAAGCTATTTCCAAATCTATGAAGATGCTCACAAATTTGATAAATAAAGTGAAAAATATAATAATTCATGGAAACACAACTAATCCATTATTTTTTTGGAAAAAATTAAGGAGGATTATGTGGGAAAAAAACAAGGCAGTTACACCTAGACTAGCTTTTCCTTTTTCCTTAAAACTGTTGTAAAGCAAGGCATCTTTCAGAAAAAATAGAACTACAATCTTAGGAACTAGGAATAAAATAATACTTGCTAAAAAAATTTCTAGGATGATTGCAAAGCACTCCATGACCCATTTTTATCATGTGTTGAGTTCTATGTGCACATTGAAGACAACTAGGATAGTATGGAATCTAGGAATCTAGGCAATATGACAAAAATGATTAATTAATGTAAAATATGGGTAACTATGGGTGGATTATTCTAAAAACCCCCATTAAGCATGAATTTATGAGTAAATATCAGAAAAATATAGGGCCTAGCAAGAAGTCTTAGTCACCCTTTGCATACTGCTTGTCCATACAACCAAGGAAAGAGGAAAAAACCCAGGGGAAAAATCCTCCCTTAAACATAGACATGCAACAAAATTTTTGAAATATTTCATCAATCATGATTCACCACATGATTATAAATCCCTAGTAGTGATTTGAGATTAATGAAGGTCTTCTCATAAAAAACTTTGGTGAAGATGTCTGCTACTTGCTCTGAAGATGCGCAGTAGAGTAGAGCAATGGTACCATCATGCACAAGCTCTCTGATGTAGTGCATATGGATATCAATGTGATTTCCTCATTGTCTTCAAATTGGATAATTACAGATTCGAATGGTGCTTTGATTATCAAAATATATGATAGTAGAAAACTTTGATTCGAAGCCACATTCTCCAAGTATCCCCTGCAACCATAAACATTGACTAGTTGTATTGACAACTCCTCTACACTCTGCCTTTGAATATGAGAGAGATATGGCACTCTATTTCTTACTTGACCATCTCATTGGTCATTTTGAAAGCATGAACACATATCTTGATGTATAATTTCAATCGTTGTCATCACCTTCCCAATCACTGTCACTAAATCCAACTAAATCTAAGTCAGACTTTGCTTTGTAGAAGATCCCATGCATTCTTGTTCCCTGAACAAAGGTTAGGATCATCTTGGATTCTCTCCAATGGATCTCATGATGTTGATCCATGTATCTTGAAGCCACACTAACTGCATAAGATAAATCAGGTCGAGTGTGTGTAAGATAAATAAAACACCCAATCAACTGCCTATACAGTGTATTATTTACCATAGGAGAAGAACCTGCTTCTTCAAGCTTAACTCGTGAAAGGAATGGAGTCTTTCTTGGCTTTCAATATTTCATGTTGAACTTGATGAGAAAATTTGAAGCATAATTGGACTGATGAAATCTAATTCAATGTTGGGATTGAGCAATTTCAAGACCCAAGAATGGGATCAACAATCCGAAATCTATCATTTAAAAGATGGTTCATTGCTTCCTTCAAGGAGGAAATATCTTTCTTTGAACTTCCTATGATCAGTAGCTCATACATATATATAAAAAATCATTAAATAACCATGAATCATCTTCAAATAGACATTTTGATCAGACTTGCATTGAACAAAACTCATTAACAGCAAAAATCTATCAATCTTGGCATACCAAGCCGTGGGGGCTTTCTTGAGCCCATACAATGATTTATTTAACCTTCACACTAAACATGGATTATAAGCAAACCCTTCAAGTTGCTGCATGTAAATATACTCATTAAGCTCTCCATTTGTAAAATCACACTTCACATCCATGTGATGTACTTCCCACTGCTTCGAAGCTACAATGGCTAGAGCTAGCCTTATGGAGTCCATCTTTGCCACTGGTGAAAATGTCTCATTGTAATCAATACCATGTACTTGTGAACCATCAGCAGCAAACTTAGTCTTGAACACCCACTTACACTATACTAGCTTCCTCCCTAGGGGAAGATCAACTCGTTCCCATGTGTTTTTCTTCTAGAGCGAGTTGAATTATTATTTCATGGATTTTTCCATATTGGATCATATAAGGAATATTCAAATATATTAGGATCTGATTCAACCATCATATAGTACTTCTTAGCAAATAGAGGATCTTTCACACAAAGGGCACTCTCAAATTGAGATCTAATCCTCCTAGTGTCAGTAGGATTTCCAACTAGATCCCTATTTGCATGAATGGTCCTTGATGCCCATTTTGGTCTTGTAGGACTATTATAATACACAATTAAATCATCATTATCATAAATATCAGAATAAAAAACTCATTAGTCTCTTCACTTACAATCTATCATTCTAGTGATGAAGAGGACTCTCCAACTTCAACTGCTGCTAAAGGCTCTTCTTCAAAGTGAACACTTCTTTCAATGAAATATTTGTATGTGCTCAATTTGATCATATTTTACCATTTTGAATATTAATAATAGCCAAAAAATAGGAACTCTTGGATTTGGGGTTGCAAAGCCTTCCTCTTTTTCAGTTGGAAATCAAGTCCAAGCCTTTGAGCGAAAAATACTGAAATGGGTCACATCTCTCTTGTGCCCACTCCAAGCATCAAAAAGAGTAATACCATAAATATTATTATGTGGCACCCTATTATAGATATAGGATGCACATCTTATAGCTTCGTCCCAAAACTTTGGTGGCAAAGTTTTAGCCTCCATCATGCAAGTTGCCATCTCCTTCAGTGATCTATTCTCTCTGAGCAACACCATTTTTCTATGGTGTGTAAGGGATCAAAGATTTGAATGTTGCATATGGATACCTACATATTTGAAATACTAAATTAACTTAGACTTCACATACTCACCACCATTGTCATATCTGAGGATCTTGAGTCTCCTCCCAAACTGATTCTCAACCAAGGCTTGAAAGACCTTGAAGAGATAAACAAAATTTGACTTGTGCTTTAGGAAATGGACCCAACAACACCTGGAAAATTCATCTATGAAGGTGAGTTCATATTTGTCTTTAATCATGGAAATATGAGAGAATGGACCAAAAATTCCACTATGGATCAACTCAATAGGTGCAAGGGTTCTCTGATGACTAGCTCTCTCATACTTGTGCTCTAGGTATTTTCCTAGGATACAACCTTGGCAGAATCCCTTGGAACACTTGATCTTTGGTAACCCTATGACCATATATTTTTCACTCAAATAGATACTTATAGTTAATATGGCCAAATATTTCATGCTTCATTAGCATGAGTAAGAAGAGAAGAGGGGTTTGCATAGGGTAGAAAATGGGAAAACTTGTATACCTTTGATGTGTGATAAAAAACACCTTTTTATATGACTTTACCATTCGAAGTATATATGATTTCAACTTGATCAAGGGATAATATGAATTTATTTGGATACCCAGTGTCATTCATCTGATACACTGACAAGATATTAGAGGAAAGACCTGGAACATACAACACATTATTGAAATTACCATAGTCAAGATCAATCATACCCTTCCCCATACTGTCAATCAGAGAATTATCTCCCAAAACTATTGGTGGACCTTTCGACATGTCAAGAGAGGAGAATGTCTCCCTTGTCAAAACCATATGTATAGAAGCTCCAGAATCAAAGATGAAGCTAGGTGAGCTTGATGTTTCAGTAACCAAAGCATGTACTCTCTCTATGTCTTCTGAATTTGATCCTACTTCTCTCTTCTTTGAGAAGTTAGGAAGGCAAATTTTATTCTTCTCTAGGAGTTGGGTCAACATGTCAATTTGATTTTTCATACAAGAGATCTCAAGATGATAGCTGTTACTACAGTAAGCACACTTGCTCATTTCTCCTTTATTCTTCTTCTTCTGGAATTTATTCTTGGAGCCTTGGGGCTCCTCTTGATACTTTAACTTGTCTCTCTTTTGCTCAGGTGGATTTTTATATTTTTCCTTCCTTCTTGAATCCACCCTTGAATCTCTAGTAACCAAATCTTGGTATTTGGAAGGTTTGATGGTGCCCATCATTTCCAATTTATGTTGCTTGTAGGTGAGGTATTCCATCACCTCTACAATCTTAGGCATCTTCCAGGTTCGAGATATCAATTTGGTGGCATGGAAGGTTGAAACAAACACTAAGTAGTCACGACTAGGCTTCAAGAGTATGTTCAATACTATTTCCTCATCCTTCTTTTTGATCCCAAACTATTTTAGCTGCAAAACAAGGGCATTAAACTTGGAAAAGTAGAGTTGCAATGGTTCGAAGCTACTGGGAGTCAAGGAGATCAATTCATTCTTGATTTGATGTCCTCTCATCTCATCTATCTTTCCAAAAATATATTCAATATTCTCCCAAACCTCATTCAGTGATGTCAATGCATCAAAATGAAAGAGGAGGTCTATTGAAATGCTCAAGCATAAAAGACCATAGGCCTCATCCTTTCTGTTGTGCAATTTAATTTTCTCTATAGCTGCATTGGGATCTACCTCAATTTCCATGGTAACACTATAGATACCATTCTCTCTCAAAAATATCTCCATCTCAACTTTGCATTCGAATAAATTGAATGGAGTCAAGATGATCTTCTGAGATTGGTCCATAACTCAACAACTATGCCCTCCAGTCACCAGAATGCGCTCCTAGTAAATATGTAGAACCTGAAATATCATATGGAAGGAGAGAAGTTGATATACAAAGGATCTGATACTGTGTGGAAGTTGAACCCAGTTGATAGAACAATTACACTCACAAAATTGCTAGTCAAACATGCAAAATTCACACCAAAGGAGACTGAAATTGGAGCATAACACTAATTTGTATTGAGTAAGTGTAGAATAGAAAATATTATGAAGTAATAGGATTCTAAAATATATAATTACATGAGAGATAATAAATCATATGGATGCTATTTGAATTGGTAAAAAAATAAGCTTTCTAAAAGTAGTCAAATCCCCCATACGTGCTTAAAGTTGTTTTCAAATCTATGAAGATGCTCACGAATTAGATAGATTAAGTGGAAAATATAATAAGTGATGGAAATAAAAATCATCCATTTTTTTGTTTTGGATAGAATAAAGGAGGATGATGTGGGGAAAAAACAAGGCAATTACACCTAGACTAGCTTTTCCTTTTGCCTTAAAACTATTGTAAAGCAAGGCATCTTTCAGAAAAAGTAAAACTAAAATTTTATGAACAAGGAATAAAATAAGACTTGCTAAAATGGTTTTCATGATGTTTCCAAAGAGATCAATGACCCAATTTAGCATGTGTTGACTTCTAGGTGCACGTGGAATACAACTAGCATAGTATGGAATCTAGGAATCTAGGTAATAAGACAAAAATGATTAATTAATGTCAAATATGGGTAACTATGGGTTGATTATTCTAACAAAAATTTGCAAGAAGCTTCCACTATTGGGAAAGTTGCAAAAAACATCCACCAAATTAATGTATCCCTTGAAGATCGATAGATAGATCATCAATCCACAATTCTAGAGATCGAAGGTATTATTTCTAAAAAAATACTTTCTATCCTAATATATCTAGGGGATACTTTGAGTTACATCACTCCTAAAATTATGGATAACTACGAGCTATCCAATGTAAGGAATGAAAAACCATGTTCAGTCCAGCTGGACACTAGAGAAAAAATAAAGGTAACTGATTTCATTCCTAATTGTGAAGTTAAAATACGAGATCATGTGACTAGGATCAATATGAATATTTTTCCTCTAGGATCATATGTTATGATTATTGGCATGGAATGGCTATGAAGGTATAAAGTAATATTAAATTGTTTTGATAAGACCTTTACTTATGTGGCTGAGGACCAAACTGTTAGGAAGGTAAAAGGTATTAGTAAAAATGTCTCACTAAGACAATTATCTGCCATACAGTTAAGGAAGTGTTTAAAGAAGGGATATAGGATTTATGTGGTGCGGGTCACTTACCTGCTCCTTAATGAAAATCAAACACATGTAAAAGATCACCCAGTTTTAAGTGAATTTATGGATGTGATTCTAGAAGAGATACCAGGACTTACCCCTCAATGAGAAATATATTTCTCTATTGATATTTTACAAAGTTTTCCACCAGTATCTCTAATACCATATCAAATGAGCACCCCTGAGTTAACCAAATTTAAAATTTAGTTACAATAAATGCTAGATAAGGGTTATATCAGACCTAGTGTGTCTCCTTGGGAAGCGCCAGTTTTATTTGTGAATAAAAATCATGGGAACTTACAGCTTTGCATAGAATACAGACAACTAAATAAGGTAACCATTCATAATATTCTACCCTTTTCTATAATGTATCCAATTTGTTAACGCAAAAAAATTCCTAAACTCCTCTACAAGTCCTTCACCACCTACATACATCTATTTCCTAACCCATTTTATCTCCACCCCCATGTTTAACCTATGTTTTCCTCCCAAAAGCTCAAAATTAATCAAAAAGGGAATAAAAACCCCCAAAAGATCCTAAATAGCTCACAAGGAAGCTAAAATGCTCACAAAGATGTTGGAGACATTTACCATCATACACACTCTTTTGGTCAAATTGGCCTAGTTAAATCACTATCCTAAGTATAATTGACATTAATTGACATCAATGGAGCATTAATTGCCATCATCTAGTCACACCCACACCTACCTATAGTCAAGGAGGCTAACTGGAGCACTCCGGGGGTGATCTGAGTGATATTAATGCACCTAATTGCTACAGGTGCTACAGGTGAAGCATTCGCTACAACTTATCTAGATGGCCTCCTCAGTAGATCTCTTGACTCCATACAATCCACCTAGGAACTTTCATCCCAAGAAAAAGCAGATGTATCAAAATAAATTTCCTCAGTAAGAGCCTAGGATTCCAAACCATTTAGACTCAGATAACATGGTAGAAGAATTAATTCCATGGAGTAGACCCTGTGAACAATTCCAACAAGAAAGCACTTGTTATGTTGCAAATCAAGTCATGGAACATGGACTTCCCCAGTTAAGTAGTCAGGAAACAAATTCAAGTGATCCTGATCATGTATACATGGTAGTTCGGGCTTACCCTTTATCACCAGCTAAATAGTGCAAGCCTAAGGATGAAACCATTGCAGAATCTTATAGTGAAACTTATGATGAAAACTGTAATGTACATGATGGGACTCCTACATGTTCTCCATATAATGATGACAGTATGGAAGGTTTACTACCTTGTGACCTTTTCTCTGAAGAAAATGAGTATGAAAATGAGGACAAGTATAACTTGGAGCATGATACAAGTGACAAAGACTCCCTTATCTCTGACAAAGATATTGATGAGGAGTCCTAGACATTCATGGAAAATATAGTCCGTGACATGAATAAAGAGGAAAATAATGAACCAGAAAATTTGGATGGTTTTTGTTGATTTTTCTATCTATGGCATATTTGAAGGAGAGAGCATGGATCTGGAGACCTGGGAAAATCTTAGAATGGAAGAGGATCATTCAAAACTATTATATGATCATTCAGAGTCATATCATACAGAGCCACACAAAGGTATCAATAATGAAGACATGGAGAAGTAGTGTTGTAAAAAGACAGATGTGATGCAGTTAGTAGAACATCGGTCTCAACTATCATCTTCACATATAGAGTCTCCTAATAATTTGGAGCCACTTGGGGCTTACACAGGGAATTATCATCCGGTAAGCCTCGATGATCAGTATGATGGTGTAGTCAATCTGCCTCATCACTCTTATTTGTTTATCAACCCTGTCCATTCATGGATAGAAGTAGCCTGCGCAAGCAATTACTAGTTTGGAAGGCTTACCAGTAGCCTGCGTAAGCAATATTACTGTCATGGGGGGAACATCATGAGGAAGAAAACGATCGATGCCATGACCCTCATAGCATACATGTAGCTATGTCTGAGGAGAATGTTGTAATTGATCCGAATTTCAAGGGGAATATCATCTAAATTTGGATGTATGAGTCATAAAAGCATTTAATGAGAAGCCACATGCTCGCGGTCATCATAAAAGCATTAAATGGAGAGGCCAGCCTCTCTCATCCTTGGTAATTGACAAATCATGGTTTTGTTCCATGGTATGGCTTCAAGGCACATTGTACCTCTCTCATCCATGGTATTTCACAACCCATGGTATTTCCCAAAGGCACATTGTAATAATGTTATAAAAAGGCTCTATGCCTTCTCAATAAAGCATTCAAGGATTTTTAACATCCTCCACTTCTCTTATTCTATTGTGTTATTGGGTTACTAGTTTGAGTGTCTTTCTTAGTATGGTTTGAGAGGTGAGGCTCAAAGAAATCTCTTTGAGCCTCACCCCTCCATGTGGGCTATTTACTCTATGTATGTTACTCTATGCTTCAAATGTTAATAATTTTGTAGCTTTAATCCCCTCCTCTCTTGGCAGCCAAGCCTTCCGGATCTTGATGCCGAGAGAGGAGGGGATTAAAGCTACAAAATTTTTAACATTTGAAGAATAGAGTAACATACATAGATTAAATAGCCCACATGGAGGGGTGAGGCTCAAAGAGAGTTCTTTGAGCCTCACCTCTCAAACCATACTAAGAAATACACTCAAACCAGTAACCCAATAACGTAATAGAATAAGAGAAGTGGAGGATGTTAAAAATCCTTGAATGCTTTATTGAGAAGGCATAGAGCCTTTTTATAACATTATTACAATGTGCCTTGGGGAAATACCATGGGTTGTGAAATACCATGGATGAGAGAGGTACAATGTGCCTTGAAGCCATACCATGGAACAAAACCATGATTTGTCAATTACCAAGGATGAGAGAGGCTAGCCTCTCCATTTAATGCTTTTATGATGACCGTGAGCATGTGGCCTCTCATTAAATGCTTTTATGACTCATACATCCAAATTTAGACGATATTCCCCTTGAAATTCAGATCAATTACAACAATCTCCTTAGACGTAGCTACATGTATGCTATGAGGGTCATGGCATCGATCATTTTCTTCCTCATGATGTTCCCCCCATGACAGGAATATTGTGACAGTGGACCAGTTAACTTATCATGACCTGCAAGGGCCAACCGCTCCATCCAATTCCATCCCCACCATTTATACCTCTATTCAAAATGCATCCTCCCCGTCCGTGGAGGTGATAGGTCCCATATTGTTCATTGACACTTCCATGATGAACTCACTCCCATATTTACTACCTACACCACCACTGAGTGACACTACATCTGTGTGCATGCTCTCATCCAACAATGGGGCACCCAAGCCCCAATCATAGCCACACCCCCAACCACATCCACACTCCCAAATGTAGCCACAACCCCATCCATAACCACAACCTCAATTCACTAGGGAATGGTTGGGGCTCTCTCCTAGTCCATGCAATCCCCTTCCTCTTCCCAACATATTGCATTATAAGTAATCTTGTTATGGCTACTTTGAATTTACCAAAATTTACATTGGGAATTCCACTATGGTACATATAACCTCCCACCCAACACTTGATTCCCCAGGTAGTGTTGACCCCATCCAACTTATTGAGATGATGTCACACCCCCCTCCTAGCCCACAAAAACCACCTTCTACAACTGCACCAACCCAATCTCATCCAAAGATGGTTAGGAGAAAAAAATCCAAAGTAGTAGCCATGGAACCAGGTCCGACTCCACCTTGTGCCATGTGCGACATACAGGGTCATGCAACCAAGAACTGTCTAGAAATCCCTATCCTTCACACACATCTAGTAGCCATGGACGCCATGAAGAACGCTCCAGTAGTCATTCCGCTGAATCAACCAACAGCCAAAAACAAGTCTTTGAGGACAAAACTTGCATGCACCCTTTGTGGAATGTATGGACATTACTCCCACCACTGTCAAGACTTGGATGAGTTTCGTTCCACCCTTATCCAACTTTGGAAACACTCCCTTGAATTCAAAATCATTTTTATTGAGGAGATCCACCCTCCAGTTTACTCCTCAAACACCATGATGATTTGCATGGTGTCCAGCTCCACCGACCCTACCACCTCCACAACTATCGATGATCCCTTAGATCTATCCAATCGTCACTTCACAACAACAAGGAGATACTTGAATCCTTGATTTCTATTGAATACCCCTGGGATGATATGCACCACCACTTGTTCTTCATTCTCGAAGAACCTCTGTCGTCATCAGACCAATTTTCAATAGAAACCAAGGATATCATTCACAGGAAGGTTGACTAGTTCAAAAACCCCATTCTACCACTTGATGCCTTTGAAGAGGGGAATATGTCCACTATCTCACCTACCATCAATATCAACATCTCAACCATACCAAAGATCATTGAAGAGATCCTGATGGGGGAATCTTCCTCCTATGAAGAAGTTGCTTCCTACAAAGCACTTTGTCAAGAGTTTCACAACAATATTTTTTGGGTCCTACACTGAAATTATCATATTGGATTCATTAATCCTTGAGCATCACATCGACACATGGCCTGATGTAGTGCCTATTTTCCAAAATCAACGACCTATCTATCCCTCCAAAGATGTTGCAGTCAAAGCATAAATTGAGAAACTATGCATAGCTGGTTTCATCTACCCCATCACATACACCACTTGGGTTTCAAATCTTGTTCCTGTAAACAAAAAGAAAGGTACCATTCGCGTTTGTACATATTTTTGTGATTTGGATGTGGCATGTCCCAAGGACAATTTCCCAACACTTGATATCACCACCATGAGTCACTTATAGCATATTTTTTCTTTTTTGTTTTGCATCGTTTACCACGAGTCGATGACCCCCTCAAGTCATTGTTCCATCTCTATTCATAGTGCATCCATTGTAGAAATCCATTGCATCATTTGCACATTAGCAGGTGGACCTAACACATCCACCATGCCCCTACACTGTTGGTATCCCACTGGAGGGTACGATCCCACTTCTGCACATGCAAATAGTATGATGCACAGATGATCTAGACACCACCACTCTATCATACCATCGGGTCCCTAGATCTATCCTAAAGGTTGAGGCCTCCTCCACCATGGTTGCACAAATATCCAGGGGGGTACTTTTTCATACAATTTAGTCTCTTGAGGCCAGAAAAGTATCAAAAATACCAAAGAATAACTCTCTTAGATTCCGAAGAAGTAAGGCACACATTTTTGTATTTAGTCGAAAGGTCCAAAAAAGGTTAAATTACCACCTACCCAACACTCCTTCAAAAATAGCATATAGCCTGAGTTTTATGAGTGTGAATGAAGGCAAGATCACTCGAAAAAATCCATTTGATTACAAGAAATGGGGCTTACAACATTAAGCTTGATGCTTTGTTCTTTAGGGTTTAGCGAGCATGACAAAGACATAAAGTACACTTAGAATCTTTTTCATTTTTTGGTCCAGAGCATGAAAAAGAGAAAACTAAGCTCATACTGGGGGTTCATTTTTCATAAATTCAGTCCCGCAGGTCCGAAAAAGTGATAAATCTATGCCTAAGAATGATCTTCTCAATTCCATATAAAAGAGAGTGTTGCTTTCTAGTATTATTCCACATGGTCCAAGAAAGTGATAACCTACCACCATTGTGAATTCCCATTCACATATTCTTAATGAGCCTAAATGAACAATTTTACTTGGCAGCCAAGTCTATTTTGAGGAGTCATACCTGGGCCTAAAGAAACTCAATATTTTTCCCCTAAATTTTTAACGAGACCAAAAAATTCAACTCGCGTCCTCCTTACTCTTTTTAACGAGCTCAAAGGAGAGCAAAAATAATACTCTAAATGCGAGGAGAGGAGTGTCATAACAAGGTGAAACTAGTTCCAAGCATAAGGAACAAACCTATGCATAATGCAAGGAAAATGAGAAGGATACAGACACTTGGGGAATGTCTCCTCAAGGTAAAGGGTGTCAAGTTGCAAAGGAAAAATGATACAAGGCTTAGAGATGATGAGAACAAAGATGAGGGCTTACACAATGAGATAAAAGCGTGGAAGCCAGAATCAGGTTCATAAGTGCAAGCAGGGCACATGCAAATGTAGTTACTGCTTGAACAATAAGATTGTTAGAATAATCAACCCATAGTTAGCCACCTTAGACATTAATTAATCTATTTTTGTCTTATTTACCTAGTTTCCAATATTCCACTCTATGCAAGTTGTCTTCCACATGTCCTAAAAGTCAAACTTGCTAAAACTATGTCATGGAGCACTTGGGAAACCTCTTAGAATCCATATTTAGCATACTTTATTCCAGATCCTCCCTAGTGCATATCTGTTTTTTCTGCTCAGTTGCCTGCTTTATTGAGATTTATGGAAAAATGGAAAGTAAGACTAAGTGTAGTTGATTTTGCCAATTTGTGAGCCTCTAGGTAGATTTGGAAATTGCTTTATGCACCTATGGGGGATTTGACTAGATTTAGTAGGCCTACTTTTTGACTATTTTGAATGGAATCCTTATGCATTCAAATCTCTCATGTAATTATATATTGCAGCAGCCTATGACTTCATAAGGTTGGCTATTATACACTTATTCAATACAGATTAGTGTTATGCTCCAATTTCAGTCTCCTTTGTGTGTAAATTTGCATGTTCGATTAGCAATTTTGTGAGTGCAATTGTTCTATCACTTGGGTTCAATTTCTACATGGTATTAGAGCCTTTGTATATTCATTTATCTCCTTCCATATTGCTATTGCAGTTTTGAAATCTTGATTGGGAGCATTCTGCTAGTTGAAGGGCACAGTTCAAAGCTATGGATCAATCTCAGAAGATCATTTTGATTCCATTTAATTTCTTTGAATGGAAAGAAGATATGGAGATACTGTTGAGAGAAAATCATCTCTATAGGGTAACTATGGAAACTAAGTTAGATCCCAATGCAGCTACATATAAAATTAAATGGCACAACAGGAGGGATGAGGGCTATGGTCTCTTCTGTCTGAGCATATCTAGAGACCTCCTTTTCCATCTTGATGGATTGGCATCACCTAATAAAGTATGGGAGAAGCTTGTATATATTTTTGGGAAAAGGAAGGATTGACCTTGACCATGGTAAGTTTAGTAATGTATTGTATGTTCCAGGTCTTTCCTCCAACCTCTTGTCAGTGTATCAGATAACCCACAAAGGGTATGCAAATAAGGTCATATTCTATTGAGATGATGTTGAGATCACAGAGATCTCAAATGGTAAAGTCATTACAAAATAATTTGTAGATCACACTCCGAAGGTAAACATTTTTTCACATTTTATACCCTACTCAAACCCCTCTTCTCTTCTGATTCATACTAATGAGGCAAGCAAGCTTTGGCATGAAAGATTTGGCCATCTTAACTATAAGTATATTTTTTATCTTAGTGAAAAATAAATGGTCATGGGGTTAAAAAATATTTAATTTTCCAATAGATTCTGTCAAGGTTGTATCCTAGGAAAACACCCAAAGCATCAATTTGAAAAAGCTAGTCATGAGAGAACCTCTGCACCTCTTGATTTGATCCACAGTGATGTTTTTGGTCCATTTCCTCATATGTCAATGAATCAAGCAAAATATGCATTGACCTTCATAGATGACTTTTCCAGGTATTGTTGGGTTTACTTCCTGAAGCATAATTCTGAATTTTTTGGCGTCTTCAAAGTATTTAAGACTTTGGTTGAAAACTAGTCTTGGAGGAGACTCAAGATCGTTAGATATGAAAATGGTGGTGAGTATTTCAAGTCTGATTTCATTATGTATTGTGAATATGCAAGTATCAAATGCAACATTTAATCCCTTACACACCACAACAAAATGGTGTTGCTGAGAGAAAGAATAGATCACTGAAAAAGATGGCAACCTGTATGATGGAGGATAAGACATTGCCACCAAATTTTTGGGTCAAGGCCATAAAATGTGCATCCTATATTTCAAATAGGGTGCCTCATAAACATCTTGATGGTGTGACTCCTTTCGAAGCTTGGAGTGGTCACAAGCCAGATGTGACCCATTTCAGGATTTTTGGCTCAAAGGCTTGGGATAGAATTTCGACAGAAAAGAGGAAGGATTTGTAGCCCCAAATCCAAGAGTGTCTATTTGTTGGGTACTCTAAATATTCAAAAGGGTACAAGCTGATCAATTTGAGCACAAACAAAGCCTTCATTGAAAGGAGTGTTCAGTTCCAAGAAGAGCCTTTAGCAACAGTTGAAGTTGGAGAGTCTTCTTCACCACCAGAACCATTGAATGTAAGTGAATAGATAAATGAGTTTGATGATTCTAATATGTCTGATAATGATGATTTAATTGCAGATCCTGACAGTCCTACAAGACCAAAATGGGCAGCAAAGACCATTCAAGCAGCTGGGGAACTAGTTGGAAATCCTAGTGATCCTAGGAGGACTAGATCTTAGTTTGAGAGTGCCCTGTGTATGAAAGATCCTTTGTTTGTAGAGAAATTATATCTGATGGTGTGGAAATTGAACCCAGGTGATAGATCAATTGCACTCACAAAATTACTAATCAAACATGCAAATTTACACACAAAGGAGACTGAAATTGGAGCATAACACTAATCTGTATTGAATAAGTGTACAATAGCCAACTAGATGAATTCATAGGCTGGTGCAATAAATAATTACATGAGAGATTCAAATTCATAAGGATTCCATTCGAAATAGTCAAAAGCAGGCTTACTAAATCTAGTCAAATCCCCCATAGGTGCATAAAGCAGTTTCCAAATCAGCCTAGGATATCACGAATTGGAAAAGTCCAGTAAGAAAGATAATAGGTGATGGAAAGACAAATAATACATGATTTTATTAGGAGAAAAGAATAGAGGATGATGAGGGAAAAAAACAAGTCAACTACACCTAGTCTTACTTTCCCTTTTGCCATAAAACCCAGTAAAGCAGGCAATAATGCAGAAAAAGCAGACATGCATTTGGGAGGATCTGGAATAAAGTAGATATGCTAAAAATGGATTCCAAGAGGTTTGACAAGTGCTCCATGACTCAGTTTTAGAAAGTTTGAATTCTAGGACATGTGGAAGACAACTTGCATAGAGTGGAATATTGGAAACAAGGAAAATAAGACAAAAATGGATTAATTAATGTCTAAGGTAGCTAACTATGAGTTGATTATTCTAACACCCCCCCTTAAGCCATGCTTATGCGTAAATATCAAAAAACGATAGGGCCTAGCAACAAGGATTAGTTACCCTTTACATACGGCATGTCCATTTAACCAAGGAAAGAGGCAAAAACCTAGTGGGAAAATCCTCCCTTAAACATGGACAGTAAAACAAAATTTGAAAATATTGTCATCAATAATGCTTCACAGCATGACCAGCAATCTCCAATAGTGATTTGAGATTGCTGAATGTATTCTCACAAAAAAAATTGGTGAATATGTCAGCTACTAGTTCTGAAGATGCGCAGAAGAGTAGGTGAATGGTGCCATCATGCATAAGTTGTCTGATGTAGTGCATATGGATCTCAATGTGTTTGGCTCTTTGTCTTTGAACTGGATCATTACAGATTTCAATGGTGCTCTTATTATCACAATAGATAATAGTTGAGAACTCTGATTCAAAGCCACACTCACCAAGTAACCCCTGCAACCATAAACATTGAGTTGCTGCATTTACAACTCCTTTGTACTTTGCTTATGTAGATGAGAGTGCAATGGCACTCTATTTCTTGCTTGACCAACTGACTGGTCCTTCAGTGAGCATGAACACATATCCTGATGTTGACTTTTGATCTGTGTTTTTACCTGCCCAATCATTGTCAGTAAACCTAATCAAATCAAGATCAAATTTAGCTTTGTAGAAGATCCCATGAGTTCTTCTTCCCTAAACAAAGTTAGGGGTCCTTTTGGCTGCTCTCCAATAGATCTCATGAGGCTAATCCATGTATATTGAATCCACACTTACTTCATAAGAAATATCAGGTCAATTGTGTGTAAGGTACAGTAAACACCCAATCAGTTGTCTATATAGTGTGCTATCTATCATAGGAGAAGAAACTGTTTCTTCAAGCTTAACTCCTGAAAGTAAGGGAGTCTTGCTTGGTTTGCAATCTTTCATGTTGAACCAGTGTTTAGTGTTTCCACCTTTCACACACCTGGGTCATGTGGCAGAAATCTTCAAGCCACTCGGTGTGTCCTTGGGGCCAAGTCTCGAGTCAAGGCTGTCACCTTATTCTTGACTCCTCCATTTAGGCTCAACTCCTAATCAAGCCAAAGGGGGTAGACCCTATTAAGTTACTAAGGAAAAATGATTTATTATGGTGATGTTAAACTGAATGAGTTAGTTAGGAGTTTGAAATTTAACCATAAACAACCATAGATGACAAGATACAAAAAGAGCACACGAAAAGCACAATGCCGAGACACAATATATATATATATATATAGCAAGAAAATAACCATTGCCTTAAAATGAAGTCAAAAGATAATCAATGTACTTGCATGTGCTTGGATTGAATGTTTTGCAATTGCCTCTTGGCTCATTTTAAGTTAATGTGAAATATGAGTAGATTAAAATTAGGCGAAGGGGGGGGGGGATCTAGATATACCCGAGAGTACTTGGAGTATGTCCAAAACTAAACCGTCACAGCTACTCGCAAGGAATATGTGGGCTGAATGGAGTCTCTAAGGCTATTGTTCATAATTCACCCATAGGTGTAACAAAGATAGGCTCCCTGAGGTCACTTTTTAGGAGTTCCTGCTTCCTTTGGGTATTTTGCCACCGTAATGGTTTGATCTAGGTGTTGGAATTTTTGTTGATGGTTTGTCAATTTGGGAGAGTGAATCCTAATTATTCTAGTCACTCAAATGCTTTTGATGCAGCTTGACTAATCGGATGAACCATAGCCAAGTGCAGAGCATACACACCAGAGTCTTGTCAATTTTAGTAAATTTTAAGATAGGTGTTCTTGTTCAAAAGAAAACCCTCCAGGAACCTCCTTTGATCCAAGTGGATCTCAATTAGGGAATCAAGGAGGGGTTAATTTTATTATAGCTGAAGAAACACTTGATGAAAAAGGAATCAAATATACACAATGTCAGTTTTTTAATTAGTCCTACGCATCTCTTTCCCCTTTCGAGTCAATTGGGAAGTCATGGGGTAAGTATTAAAATTACTTTGAAACCTAATATTCTTTATGAAATTATAGATCTAAGCAGAAAGACTCTTATAAACTAGATCTAACAATATATATTCAATTCTTAGAACTAGATTTGATCATAAGAGGAAGAGACATGTAACCAGAAGATTGATTTTAATAGAAAGGAGGAAGAGAAGGGGAAAGGACCATTGTTGGATGGATCTACAATGGAAACTTGTTAGTGGAATACAGAGGGGCAATGCCTTCACAATTTTTTTGGATGTATAGTGGAGTCAAAATATATCCACATCTCGTCCAATGCTTGCTACCTGAAAGCTAAACACACAATCCTGCATGAAACCTCATGAGATATGGATATATATATGAAAAAGAGACAAGAATTACATGCAAATAAACTTATTAAACATGTATAATCTATATCTTCAAACATATATGCTATGAGATATAGCAAAAACCAGTAACCTTACTTTCCCAACTATACTCATATTGATTCAGCTAAATCGTTCAAGCCATATAGGGTTCATATGTAGAAATTGAGAGAAAATTCAGCAACATCAATAGCCGTAAGACAATGCTTAATCCACACACATGAGAGCATTACACCATTTGAACTTCAAAGCTTCTTTATTCCAACAATCAAAATATTACAATAGTATTACAATAGCAATCCGTTCAATCCAAATCTAACTAGCTTAGAAGAGGCATCCTGAGCTTTATTTATACAAAAAAAGGAGATCCATCCCAAGGGGCACAAATCCCAATGAGATAGGCCACTGTAGCTGAAGGAGAGTCCATCAATGCCTAATTTGTGTCTAGCTGGGCCAGATCTGAGTCTCACTGAGTTTAACTGTCAATCGGGGGGCTGATTTGACTGACACCTCAACCTGTTGACTAAAGCATCCACCAAAACTCATCCAAATGAGCCCAAACATGTGGAGGAGAGAGGGATGGAGAAATTCCCTATAAAGGATGCTGAATTTCAACTCTAGATTTGTCCAAATCACCTCCTTCAGTCAAGGATTTGTCAGATCCAGTTAATTTGGTTCAGATTTGATTGACTTCAATCAAATTGGTTGAGAATCCACTGATCTAGGATTTTGGATTTGCTCCATTATTCATCAATTTATTAATTAAAATAATCAATAATTGATTTTTTTAGGCTTTCTTACCTGAGTGATGGAGAATCACTCAAAACTAGGAAATAGTGGGTCCATGGGTTTACATGGTGCTCTTATCTTGAAAATGAGCACCTACATGTCTAAAACTGATTATTTGGACCGATTTTATTACAAAATCATTTTTTCCAATTAAACTATTAAAAAATAGCCTAAGTTTTGGAAAATTTAAATTTTAATAAAAAATACTGAAAAAATTTAAAAAAAAAGTTGAATAAACCTAGGGGGACTTAGACATGTTCATATGACTCGACCATGATGCCTAGCATGTTTATACATTGACACATAGACTCTAATAACTTCAATAGGCCTAAATGCCAAGCCAACCACCCCAAATTTGGAGGTATGGAGTGAAAAACTCAGAAATTATTAGTCGTTTATTCAACAACCAATAATAACCAAGGGAAAAAACACCCTGGGCTAATCAGGTTGAAAAATAAAGTCTAAGAGACTGAGTCTTTTACAGACACTATCATGCTAGAACATTTATTACAATTCCCCCATGGGGTATGAACAGGTGATATAGTACAACAAAGCTTCTCAGAAGTAAGATTGAAGGTCTTCTCAAGTCCGAACAAGTTATCCTTGTCTGGTTCACCAGGCTCACTTGATAAGAAACCACTAAGTACAAATTAGGTGGTAACATTCCGGTTCCAACTACAGGACGTGTGCTCAATCTGGTCATAGGGCAAGGAGAGGATATGAGAACACCAAAATCTCTGGTTTATACACCCTATAAAAACATCTCAACTTGACAAGAAAACCTCAGTATCACAAGATTTACATAAAAACCAAATGAACCATTAATATGATTTATTTAAACAAAATAAATGCAACTAACTAATGAGAAAAAATGTTTTATTATTGCTAAAACAAAAATGCGGAAAGTAAATGCTCCTTTTCAAGGAGCTTATTTTCCTACTCTAAGCATGATATAAATAGGGTTAAGTGTAATAAAAAATCCAATGTAACCACCTAAGCACTTTATTAACATAAAAAATATTTTACTTGTCTTTAGTTACCATCCAAAGTAAGGATAATTTATTTAGAAAATGCAAACCTGTTTGATGATTCGAAAGGGGCGGGATGGATGGGAAATCATAGGCATGCATAATGTCATCAAACTTCCTCCCAAACTGGTAATTGCTTGAACAGAATACTTCTATCCATGAATGGACAGGGTTGATAAACAAATAAGAGTGATGAGGCGGATTGACTACACCATCATACTGATCATCGAGGCTTATCGGATGATAATTCCCTGTGTAAGCCCCAAGTGGCTCCAAATCATTAGGAGACTCTATATGTGAAGATGATAGTTGAGACTGATGTTCTACTAACTGCATCACATCTGTCTTTTCACAACACTACTTCTCCATGTCTTCATTATTGATACCTTTGTGTGGCTCTGTATGATATGACTCTGAATGATCATATAATAGTTTTGAATGATCCTCTTCCATTCTAAGATTTTCCCAGGTCTCTAGATTCATGCTCTCTCCTTCAAATATGCCATAGATAGAAAAATCAACAAAACCATCCAAATTTTCTGGTTCATTATTTTCCTCTTTATTCATGTCACAGACTAGATTTTCCATGAATGTCTAGGACTCCTCATCAGCATCTTTGTCGGAGATAAGGGAGTCTTCGTCACTTGTATCATGCTCCAAGTTATACTTGTCCTCATTTTCATACTCATTTTCTTCAGAGAAAAGGTCACAAGGTAGTTAACCTTCCAGACTGTCATCATTATATGGAGAACATGTAGGAGTCCCATCATGTCCATTACAGTTTTCATCATAAGTTTCACTATAAGATTCTGCAATGGTTTCATCCTTAGGCTTGCACTGTTTAGCTGGTGACAAAGGGTAAGCTCGGCCTACCATGTATACATGATCAGGATTTCTTGAATTTGTTTCCTGACTACTGAACTGGGGAAGTCCATGTTCCATGACTTGATTTGCAACATAACAAGTGCTTTCTTGTTGGAATTGCTCACAGGGTCTACTCCATGGAATTAATTCTTCTACCATGTTATCTGAGTCTAAATGGTTTGGAATCCTGGGCTCTTGCTGAGGAAATTTATTTTGATACATCTGATTTTTCTTGGGATGAAAGTTCCTAGGTCAAATCGGTCGAGAATTCACTAATTTTGGATTTTGGATTTGCTCCATTATTCATCAATTTATTAATTAAAATAATCAATAATTGATTTTTTGGGGCTTTCTGACCTGAGTGATGGAAAATCACTCAAAACTAGGAAATAGCGGGTCCATGAGTTTACATGGTCCTCTTAGCTTGAAAATGAGCACTTACATGACTGAAACTAATTATTTGGCCCACTTTTATTACAAGATCAATTTTTCTAATTAAACTATTAAAAAGTAGCCTAAGTTTTGGAAAAATTAAATTTTAATAAAAAACACTAAAAAAATTTAAAAAATAAAAAAGTTGAAAAAACCTAGGGGGACTTAGACATGTTCATATGAATCGACCATGATGCCTAGCATGTTTATACATTGATGGATATAATCTAATAACCTCAATAGGCCTAAATGCCAAGTCGACCACCCCAACTTTGGAGGTATGGAGTGAAAAACTCAGAAATTATCAGTTGTTTATTCAATAACCAATAATAACCAAGGGAAAAAACACCTTGGGCTGATCGGATTGACAAATAAAGTCTAAGATACCGAGTCTTTTACAGACACTATCATGCTAGAACATTTATTACAATTCCCCCATGGGGTATGAACATGTGATATATTACAACAAAGCTTCCCAGAAGTAAGACTGAAGGTCTTCTGAAGTCTGAACAAGTTATCCTTGTCCGGTTCACCAGGCTCACTTGATAAAAAAACACCAAGTACAAATTGGGTGGTAATATTCAAAAAATCCAAAGCATACTTGGAATGATGTACTTTGATTCCATGTTGGGATTGAGCAATTTCAAGACCCAAAAGTTGGCTCAACAACCCCAAATCAGTCATAGAAAATGCATGGTTCATTGCATCCTTCAAGGAGGCAATTTCTTTCTTTTAGCTTCCTATAATCAGAAGGTCATCCACATACAAGAAAATAATCATCAAAGAACCATGAATCAGCTTCAAATAAACATTTGGATCAGACTTGCATTCAACAAAACTCAATTACAGCAGAAAGCCATCAATCTTGGCATACCAAGCCCTGGGGGCTTGCTTAAGCCCATACACTGATTTATTTATCTTGCACATAAAATATGGATTAGTAACAAACCCTTGAGGCTACTGCATGTACATCTCTTTAGTAAGATCTCCATTAAGGAAAGCACACTTCACATCCATGTTATGTACCTCCCACTGCTTCGAAGCTGCAATGGCTAAGGCTAGCCTAATGGAGTCCATCATTGCCACTAGTGAAAAGGTCTCATTGTAGTCAATACCATGTACCTGTGAGTATCCCTTGGCTATCAATCTTGCCTTATATTTCAAAAGTGAAACATCAGCAGCAAAATTAGTTTTTAAAACCCAGTTACATTGAACTAGCTTCCTCCCTAGGGGAAGATCAACCAGCTCCCAAGTGTTGTTCTTCTGGAGTGAGATGAATTCTTCTTTCATGGCTGCTTAACATATTGGATCATGTGCTACATATTCATATGTCTATGGGTCTGATTCAACTAGCAGATAGCATTTATCTACAAACAAAGGGTCTTTCATGCTCAGGGCACTCTTAAACTGAGATCTAGTCCTCCTAGCATCACTAGGATTTCCAGCTAGTTCCTCAGCTTCATGAATGGTATTTGCTGCCCACTTTGGTCTTGTAGGAATTTTAGGATATGAAATTAAATCATCATTATCAGAAATATTAGAATCAGCAAACTCATTTGTTTCTTCACTTACATTCAGTGGTTCTGGTGGTGAAGAAGACTCTCCAACTTTAACTGTTGCTAAAGGCTCTTCTTGGAACTGAACACTCCTTTCAATGAAGGATTTATTTGTGCTCAAATTTATCATATTGTACCCTTTTGAATCTTCAAAGTACCCAAAAAATAGACACTCTTGGATTTGGGGCTGCAAAGCCTTCCTCTTTTATGTTGGAATTCTAGCCCAAGCCCTTGAGCCAAAATTTTTGAAATGGGTCACATCTGGCTTGTGCCCACTCCATGATTCAAAAGGAGTCATACCATCAAGTTGTTTATCAAGCACCCTATTTTGGATTTAATATGCACAATTTATATCCTCGACCCAAAAATTTGTTGGTAAAGTCTTAGCCTCCAACATACAGGTTGCCATCTCTTTCAATGATCTATTCTTTCTCTCAGCAACACCATTTTGCTGTGGTGTGTAAGTGATTGAATGCTGTATATGAATACCTACATCTTCACAATATTGAATGAACTCAAACTTTACATACTCACCACCATTGTCAAATTTGAGGATATTGAGTTTCCTCCTAGACTGGTTTTCAACCAAAGCCTTAAAGACTTTGAAGAGGTGAAAAAATTCAGACTTATGCTTCAGGAAGTAAACCCAACAGTACCTGGAAAAGTCATCTATGAAATTTAATGCATATTTTTCCTGACTCATTGACATATGAGGGAATGGACCAGCAACATCACTGTGGATCAACTCAAGAGGTGCAGAGGCTCTCTCATGACTAGCTCTCTCAAATTTATGCTTTGGGTGTTTTCCTAGGACACAACCTTGCTAGAATCCCTTGGAAAAATTAATATTTGGTAACCCTATGACCATTTATTTTTCTTTTCCAGGATGAAATCCCTTACTACAGTATGTGCACTTGCTCATTTCTCCTTTGTTCTTCTTCTTTTGGAATTTCTTCTCGGAGCCTTGGGGCTCCTCTTGAGACTTGTTCTTGTCTCTCTTATGCTCAGGTTCTTTCTTAGATTTCTTCTTGCCTTTTGAATCCACCCTTGAATCTCCAGCAACCAGATCTTGGTCTTTGGAAGGTTTGATGGTGTCCATCATCACCAGTTTATCTTGTTCTTGTGTGAGGGATTCCATGAACTCTACAAGGTTAGGAATCTTCCAAGATTGAGCTGTCAACTTGGTGGCATGGAAGGTTGAAACAAACACTGAATAGTCATGGCCAAGCTTTGAGAGTATGGCCAAAAATATTTTCTCCTCCTTCTTTTCAATTCCACACTGTTTTAGCTGCAAAACAAGGGCTTTAAACTTGGAAAAGTAGAGTTGCAGGGATTTGAAGCTACTGGGACTCAAGGAGATCAATTCATTCTCAATTTGATGTCCTCTCATCTCATCTGTCTTACCAAAAGGCTCTACAAGATTCTCCCATACTTCATTTGGTGATGTCAATCCATCAAGATGAAAGAGGAGGTCTCTGGATATGCTCAGACACAAGAGACCATAAGCCTCGTCCCTCCTGTTGTGCCATTTAATTTTCTCTGTAGCTACATTGAGCTCTACTTCAGTTTCCATAGTAACCCTATAGATACCTTTCACTCTCAACAGTATCTCCATCTCTTCTTTCCATTCAATGAAATTAAATGGAGTCAAGATGATCTTCTGAGACTGATCCATAGCTTAGAAATTGTCCCTTCAGTCAGCAGAATAGCTCCCAGTCAAGATCTTGAACCTGCAATAGCAATATGGAAGGATATAAATTGATCTACAAGGGCTTTTATACCATGTGAAAATTGAACCCATGTGATAGATAAATTGCACTCACAAAATTACTAATCAAACATGCAAATTTACACACAAAGGAGATTGAAATTGGAGCATAACACTAATCTGTATTGAATAAGTGTACAATAGACAACCATATTTATTCATAGGATTCTGCAATAAATAATTACATGAGATATTTGAATGCATAAGGATTCCATTCAAAATAGTCAAAAGTAGGCTTACTAAATCTAGTCAAATCCCCCATAGGTGCATAAAGCAGTTTCCAAATATGCCTAGGAGCTCACTAATTGGAAAAGTCAAGTAGAAAATATAATAGGTGATGGAAAGACAACTCATACATTATTTTATTAGGATGAAATAATGGAGGATAATGAGGTAAAAAAACAAGTCAACTGCACCTAGTCTTACTTTCCCTTTTGCCATAAAAACAGTAAAGCGGGCAATAATGCAGAAAAAGCAAACATGCGCTAGGGAGGATATAGAATAAAGAAGATATGATAAATATGGATTTGAGGATGTTTCCCAAGTTCTCCATGAATCATTTTTAGCAAGTTTGACTTCTAGGACACATGGAAGACAACTTGCATAGAGTGGAATATTGGAAACTAGGCAAATAAGACAAAAATGGATTAATTAATGTCTAAGGTAGCTAACTATGGGTTGATTATTCTAATAGATGGTTGAATCAAACCCATAGACATATGAAGATGTATTACATGATCCAATATGGAAAATAGCCATGAAAGAAGAATTCAGCTCACTCCAGAAGAACAACACTTGGGAACTAGTTGATCTTCCCCCACGGAGGAAGCTAGTTCAATGTAAGTGGGTTTTCAAAACTAAGTTTGCTGCTGATGTTTCACTTTTGAAATATAAGGCAATATTTATAGCCAAGTTCTACTCATAGGTACATGGTATTGACTACAGTGAGACCTTTGCACTAGTGGAAAAGATGGACTCCATTAGGCTAGCCTTAGGCATTGCAGCTTTGAAGCAGTGGGAGGTACATCACATGGATGTGAAGTGTGCTTTCCTAAATGGAGATATTACTGAAGATATTTACATGCATCAGCATCAAGGTTTTTTTTCTAATCCATATTTTGTGTGCAAGTTAAAGAAATCATTGTATGGGCTTAAGCAAGCCCCGAGGGCTTGGTATGCCAAGATTGATGCCTTTTTGCTATCATTGAGTTTTGTTCGATGCAAGTATGATCCTAATGTTTATTTGAAGCTGATTCATGGTTATTTGATTATTATTGTCTTTTATGTGGATGACATTCTGATTACAGGAAGTTGAAAGAAAGAAATTTCCTCCCTCCTTGAAGGATGCAATGAACCATGCATTTTCTATGACAGATTTGGGATTGTTGAGCCAATTCTTGGGTCTCAAAATTGGTCAATCCCAACATGGAATAAAAGTACATCAGTCCAAGTATGCTTTATATTTTTTGAACAAGTTCAACATGAAATATTGCAAGCCAAGCAAGACTCCCTTCCTTTTAGGAGTTAAGCTTGAAGAAGCAGGTTCTTCTTCTATGGTAAACAATACACTGTATAGGCAATTGATTGGGTGTTTGTTGTACCTTACACACACTGGACCTGGTATTTCTTATGCAGTAAATGTTGCCTCAAGATACATGGATCAGCCTCATGAGATCCATTGGAGAGCAGCCAAAAGGATCCTTAAATTTGTTCAGGGAACAAGAACTCATGCGATCTTCTACAAAGCTAAATTTGATCTTGATTTGATTGGGTTTACTGACAGTGATTGGGCATGTGACAACACAGATCGAAAATAAAAATCACGATATGTGTTCATGCTTTTTGAAGGACCAATCAGCTGGTCAACCAAGAAATAGAGTGCCATAGCACTTTCATCTACAGAAGGAGAGTACAGAGGAGTTGTAAATGCAACAACTCAATGTTTATGGTTCTATGGGATACTTGGTGAGTGTGGCTTCGAATCATAGTTTTAAACTATTATCTATTGTGCTAATCAGAGCACCATTTGAATCTGCAATGATCTATTTCAAAGAAAAAGAACCAAACACATTGAGATCCATATGCACTACATCAGACAGCTTGTGCATGATGGCACCATTCACCTACTCTTTTGTGCATCTATAGAACAAGTAGTAGACATCTTCACCAAAGTTTTTTGTGAGAAGACATTCAACAATCTCAAATCACTGATGGGGGTTTTTTATCATGCTTTGAAGCATGATTGATGAAAATATTTTCAAATTTTGTTTTACTGTCCATGTTTAAGGGAGGATTTTCCCACTGGGTTTTTGCCTCTTTCCTTGGTTAAATGGATATGCAGTATGTAAAGGGTGACTAAGATTTGCTGCTAGGCCCTATAGTTTTCTGATATTTACTCATAAAGTTAGGCTTAAGGGGGGCAGGGGTGTGTGTTAGAATAATCAACCCATATTTAGCTACCTTAGGCATTAATTAATCCATTTTTGTCTTATTTGCCTAGTTTCCAATATTCCACTCTATGCAAGTTGTCTTCCACATGTCCTAAAAGTCAAAATTTCTAAAACTGAGTCATAGAGCACTTGGGAAACCTCATGGAATCCATATTTAGCATATATTCTTTATTCCATATCCTCCCTAGCACAAATCTGCTTTTTCTGCTAAGTTGCCTGATTTATTGAGATCTATTGCAAAAGGGAAAGTAAGACTAGGTGTAGTTGACTTGTTTTTTGCCCTCATCATCTGCCATTCTTTTTTCCTAATAAAAACATGTATGAGTTTTATTTCCATCACTTATTATCTTTCCTACTTGACTTTTCCAATTCGTGAGCCGCTAGGTAGATTTGGAAACTGCTTTATGCACCTATGGGGGATTTGACTAGATTTAGTAAGCCTACTTTTTGACTATTTCAAATGGAATCCTTATGCATTTTACTCTCTCATGTAATTGTATATTTCAGCAGCCTATGACTTCATAAGTTTGGCTATTGTACACTTATTCAATACAGATTATTGTTATGCTCCAATTTCAGTCTCCTTTGTGTGTAAATTTGCATGTTTGATTAGCAATTTTGTGAGTGCAATTGTTCTATCACTTGGGTTGAATTTCCACAAAGACAAGGCTAGCATTAGAGGAAATTTCAACTCAAAATGGGCCTCCTTAAAAAAATTAATCAAATAATAGTTAAAATAATAAAATAATATTTATTAATTTTGGAGGAATAAAAGCAAAAAACTACCTTTTTGTTTGTATTTTCGACATATCTCCCCGTGTTTTTACTCCAATTTCAATCAGGAGAGCTTGTTGGATGCGGAATTAAATTCCGCATCCAACAAGTACCCACTCGGCATACTTTTGACGGACCCTGCTACCCCAAAAACAAGAAATACCTAAAAAAATGTGATGATGACATCATCATCATGTTTTTTCAGGTATTTCTTGTTTTTGGGGTAGCAGGGTCTGTCAAAAGTATGCCGAGTGGGTACTCGTTGGATGCGGAATTTAATTTTTCATCCAATGAGCTCTCCTGATCGAAATTGGAGTAAAAACATAGGGAGATATGTTGAAAATACAAACAAAAAAAGTAGTTTTTTTAATGATACCTATCCCCAAATTTATATTAAAAAAATGTTTAAGAACCTATACGGTATTTAAAATTTAAAGGAATTTCATTGGCTAACACATGATGACATGGAATTTGATTTAAAGTTAAAAGGCCCATTTTGAGTTGAAATTTCCTCTAATGTAAATAGTTATTACTCTAACTAAGAATCCTATCTCCAAGAAACAATAGCATCAGGATCATATTCAAAATAAAATTTCTGATGCAGGTCACTTTGGAAGAAACACATGTGACTTTGCTATCTTCTATAAAAAGTAAAGTCAAGGAAGAATCAACTCAAGAATATTCTATAACACTAAGTATTGAGGGTTTATAATCAGTAAGATCAACCTCAGAAGGATAGAAAAAATCAACAATGGATATAGATTCTGTAGGAACAAACATAGTATCACAGGAGTTGAAAAATTCATAAGAAAAATCAAACGCATCAGGATCATTGACTTGCTTTTCGAAGGGAGAGTCCAAAATCTCAAAAAGTCCAAATTAAGAAGACCGATCAATGAAAAGATTAGGCTTACTAGGAAAATCAATGTTATACTTAGTCACAACTCAACCAACATGCAGTAGAAGATAAGACTGTATCAAAGACTCTAGGAAGACTTCATCCAAAGGAAGGAGATCATCCGACATAGGACACATATCTAAACTTTCAAATGGATCGATAGATTGGAGAGAAGGCTCCATATTCTGTATAGGATGAATCACCTGGTCAACTATTGGGACCAAGTCCTGAGAAGGTAAGCATGATAAAAGAGGTTGCTTCTCAATAGAAATTGAACGCAAAGGACATGAAGCTACATAGCTCACCTGTGGCGGGGTAGTGTCTATAGAAACACTGGGAATCAATAAACGACAGACCTTCTCTCTAGTTGGTTCAGGAGAAGTATCAAGAAAATACAACTGATTGATAATGACAATTTATTCACCATGATTAAATTACATCACACGAAAGAATGTGTTGCTGCGCAACTGTTCTCCCCTAAATTAATGTTTTAATTTCTGGGCCCCTCCTCATTATTCCGCATAGTTTGATCGTTGAACTCTTGGACCTCTTGAGCATGTCTTCTTTTCATTTTACTTTGAAGTTGGATTCCCATAGATTTATGTATGCCATGTTCAATTTCGGTTTGAGTCGTGGATTTCTGGTTTACCAGCCGAAGAAAAGTAAAATCTTGTTCTTAAAGACAGCCTTCGCGAAGAAAAATGACTTTGGCTGCAGTTGACCCTTAACGTTGTTTTAATCATTTATTTTTCCTATGATCGGGCCTCTTTTTTGTTGTTGGATCGGAAGCTGCGAATTTCTAGCCCCTCCGCCATTGCGGCTCTAAGATTGTTTATTCTTCCGATGCGAGTATCTTCCGACGCCCGATTCGTAGCTTATAACCTCCCGCCGCTGCAGCTGTGGAGAGCTAGTGAGCTTCCGATGTGAGTATCTGCCGACGTCTGATTTGGTCCTTCCCCACCCGCGGTTAGATTATGTCTTCAATCCTGATCTCACCCGCCGTTGCGGCTGGGGAGATCCGTTTGGCCTCCGATGTCCTACCCTTCCGACGTGAGTCTTGTTGAATTGCCAGTAAGTTTCCCACCATGGTCGAGATAGTGGTGTCGGCGCATGGTAATTTTCTTGTGGATGGTTGTTTCATGAGTAGATCTTGCTATTTTTGTTTTGTAACGTAAATACATAAATGATGCTTTTTCTGTTTTGCGCAGGGGAATCTAAGGGATTGGTGGAACTACGATGGCGTGAAGGTATAGCTGAGCATTTTGGCGTGAATCAAACCGAGGCTAGAAGGACAAGCGAAAGAAAAGACAGCGTGAATGGCAACGAAGAGATAAAACTTGAAGACTTGTCAGTTAATAAATAGTTCATAGAATAATTTGAAGCGTTGGGAAGCTGAGAAGGAGAGAGAGGAGGCAGCCCAAGGGTCAGAAAATTGTAGTTTAAATATCTGAAAGTAGGAATGAGAGAGGGATTTTTCCCCTGGAAAATTTTGTAAATGTTTGCTTGTAAGAGGAACTACTTCGTTTTGCAAAGGAAACTGCAATTTTGCCTGTTGGAGAGAGTGAAAAGTGGAATTTATCAATGCAACTCAATGAATAATGTTGAGGAGGAACTATTTCATTTTCAGTTGTGTTTCATTTACTGTAAGAGTATTTAATGTTATGAACCTATGTTCTTGTTAAGTGTTCTTCAGTAGTTTTTGGGATATTTTTCACTATGAGTAATAAATGTTGTTATAAAATGATCGGTTATCTGGTTATTTAAATATCTGGAAGTGTTCGTGTGTCTTGAAAGAAATACCAGCTATCTGTGATTCTTCATAATGCATGCACAAAATGTATTGCTCACCTAAAATGATAATCTTGCTCCCTAGGGATAGATTAGATAGTTAGTTTATTTCTTATTGTATCTGATTTGGTTGCTTGCAAGCATAAGATGAAAGGTAAGAACCTGTGCATCACATTGTGACCGCTCCCTGCATCTTGATCGCCCTGCATTTAGTTAGGCACTTGCATTTCATTTCTTAAAGTCAAAATACAAAAAAATCAGTGGGCCAGGCTGCAACCGGTAAAGCCTTTGTTTTGTTTCTTGACCTATGGTAGCCGGACCGCAAACCGAACGGATTCCCTATTCCAAACAGTCAACGGGTTAGTTGGAAACGTTGATTGGGGAGAATCCCTCACTGTTGTCAGCTGTGAATTTCTAGGCCTCAACAGTTTTGGCACTAGAAGGAGGGCCGCCAGTGTATGGCTAGCCGAGGAAACCCGTTTTCCCGAGATTATTCCACTGGTTACAGTTCTGAAAGTAGCGGACCACGCAATCCAATTCCAGAAAAAGAAGAAAGAGAATATCTATATCCCGTTCGCAATGAAATTGTTAATGCCCTAATAATACATACACGTGCTTATGTGAAGAATATTGGAGGATTGCCAATTATCCACGAATTACCTAGAAGAGAGTACAAGAAGAAAGACCATCCTATATTAGAAGATTCAGTGTTGGTTGGAGACTGGGAAGAACTTGTAGAAACTGCCTTACAGGAGGTTGAACTACCTTTGAACCAGGTAGACCCAGATTCCCCTTACAGTTCTTCTGCCCATACCCCGGTTGGTTCACCTCCACAGTCACCACCTTTACTCATGGCAGGCGTCAACACCAACCTATCTCCGCCCAACCCACCAAACCCACCACCACCTACATGGAGAGCCACATCACCTCTAAATTTGACACTGCCTTTGCATGACCTACCTCAAGCCTTCAAGAAGTTGTTGCCTACATCTGACCCCAATGAGAAGATATTAGTAGATGATCATTTGCAGAGTTTCTATCTGGCTATAGAAGGATTAAGGGCGGGGGAACATGAAGATGTGGTTTGTAGACTTTTCCTACATACCCTCAAAGGAGCTGCGGCCTCATGGTATTTTGGATTGCCCGCTAACTCTATCCCAAACTGGGATACCTTCGAGAGAATTTTCAGGAGTAAGTATGCAGTTCAAAAGACTCACACCGCCCTCATGAAAGGATTGTGTGCTTTGAAGAAAGAGAAAAAGAAAAGGTACATAGTTTCATGCAAAGGTTTGCAGCATATCTAAAAAATTTCTCTGAAATAGATAAGCCTTCGGACAAAGTAGTAATTGAATACTACACTTCAGCGTTGGGTCCATATTTGGCCATGTTTGCAAAAGGTAGGGCCAAGCCTACATTGACAAAGACCTATGAAGAAGCGAAAGTGGTGGAAGCGAAAAGAGAAAGTATTGAGGACTATCCAAAACAATCAAGAGAAAGAGGCACAGGAAGGAAGACCTTACTGTTCACTAAGCCTAAGGAGAAAAAGTCACCGGACCTAGAGAATATGGCCAAAATGATGCAAAATATGTCCAATAAGATCGTAGACTTGGAGAAAGAAAAAGAAGCACAGAAGTTCTATAGGCCATATTATAAGAAAAGGGAGGACAATAATCAGTCCCAACCTCCTCCTCAAAAGACTGCATCCATGAATCTGACAGATATAGGAATGGAAAATTTCTATACTTTTCATCAACAACCTCATTCCAAAAGGAACTGCCCACAATGGATAAATTCAATGACATTAGTCATGAATCAGATGTTGGATTCAAGATTAACAGAAGAAGATGATGATGAAAGGAAAGAAAGTGCTGCTTCTACTTCTGCAAAAGAACAAGAAGAAGAGACCATGGCATTATGGAGTTCTGTTTCCTTACTCGATGCAGAAGAAGATATCACTCAAAAGCACAAGGACGTCAGGGAGGTGAACGTGACAACTAGAAGTCAAGGGACGGTTATCAATGACAGTATTATACTCCCAAAGAGCAGAAGGCTGCAAAGAAATATCAGGAAGAAATTTCAAGATAAATCCGTGGTTAATAAGACTCCAAAATTTACTATTTCCAACCAAGATCCTAAGCAGGACAGAATGCGGCCTAAACTAAACAAAGAAAAGGTGAATGCAGATAAATCTCAGTCCATTAAACAACAAATTAAATATGATGGTGTTGAATATTTAAAGAAGATAAAGGCAAACGTCCTGCTATTTGAGATGTGCAAAGTACCTCGACAAAAGGAAAAGTTGTTGAAAGCACTGGAAATATTAGAAGAGGAGTGACCTGCTGACAATCAGCCTCTAGACGAAGAAGAAATTGGAGAAGCTAGCACTGGAGGTAAGTCTAAAACTAAACAACCACCCTTCCTCCTGACATTTGAAATTTTTAATCATAACGTTCACAATTGTCTAGTAGACTCAGGGGCGTCAATTAATGTCATGCTCATATCAGTATGTAAGAAAATCAATGGGCAGTTTAAGCCAACCATATGGAGGGTGGTGCAATTGGATAGGACAGACGTTAAGGTAACTAGTGAAATGGAGGACGTTCTAATTCGTCTTGCATCAAATGACAAAGTATGCCAAGTTATCAACATCGTGGTGGCTGATATACTAGATGCTTATGGCCTGGTTCTGAGTAGAGATTGGTCAACTAAATTGAATGGATATTTCACCTCATATTGGTCGCACCTGTGGTTTCCGTACAAAGGAAGCCCCAATCAGATTAAGGTTTTGAGAGAGCCTCACATGAAGTACAATGTTACCCAGCTGGATGAGAAGAATATACCAGTCAAACCTATGTTGGGAAACTACTTTCTCGAACTGGAACCAGGGAACTATCAAGCGAAGGAGGCCAGTGACACATCTAACACCCAGCCTGAACTCCTTCGATTCTCGCAGGCTGATGAGTTTGATTGTAAAATAGTAGATTTAGCAGTAGGAGTAGATTCATTTTCAGTAGTTAATGTTTTTTGGAATTTATTTTTTGATGGCTCTAAAACATTAGAAGGGTCAGGGGCCGGCTGCATCCTCATTGATCCACAAAAGAATAAACATTTTCTGTCATGCAGATTAGAATTTGAGTGTACTAATAATACGGCCGAGTATGAAGCACTACTGCAGGGAATCAAGAAAGCGATTGAGCTAAAGGTTAGTAATTTAAAAGTTTTTGGGGACTCAGAAATAGTTGTAAAGCAAATAAGAAATCAAATACATTGTGTTTCCCCCCACTTGAAATCTTACCAAAGCGAGGTATGGGATTTGCTTAAATATTTTCATGCATTCAATATTGTTTCAATCCCAAGAATGAAAAATGTAGTCGCTGATCTTTTGGCCACATCAGCTGCCAAGCTGGTACCCACTAATAACAGATGTTCTATTTAATTACTTTTCAGGCCTTCGGTACCTGACATGATCACCAACCTGCGAGTATTTGACAATGATCAACAACTAATTGAGTGTTTGACAAATGATGAGGTCTTTAAAGGAGCCATTATAGACGATGAGAAACATTAGGCTGAGATGAAATATGACAATTTCATTCCTAAGGGGGTCAGAATGTTAGAAAATATGTTTGACTTGAATGGAAAGTTCAGAAAACCCACTAACATGAAGACGCGCAGCTCAACTCTACAGTTTGAGCTGATAAATTTGGGGACTGAGAACAATCCTAAGTTCGTGAATCTCGGCAAATGCTGTTCGCCAGCAGAAAGAGACAAATTCCTTGGTCTATTTAAACAATATAAAGACATTTTTGCATGGACATACGAAGATTTGAAAACCTATGACACCAACATCATCAAGCATATCGTCCCGATTAAAGCAGGCATCAAGCCGTATCAGCAGCCGTTGAGGAAGATGCACTCAAAGTTGGAACCACTAATCCAGAGCGAAGTGAAGAAATTGTTGGAGGCTAGAATCATTTTTAAAGTTAGACACTCAGAGTGGGTATCAAATCTTGTACCAGTCAGAAAGAAGTCAAGGGAGATCAGACTGTGCGTATACTTCAGAAACTTAAAGCGTGCCTCAGATAAAGACAACTATCTGGTGCCCCCCATGGAACAATTGCTACAGATGGTCTCTGGTTCTGAATTGTTTTCATTGTTAGACAGTTTCTCTGGTTACAACCAGGTGTTAGTAGCTGAGGAAGATAGATTGAATACAACGTTTAGAACTAAATGGGGGACTTTTTCCTACAGGAGGATGCTTTTTGGACTGATTAACGCTGGAGCAACATTTCAGAGAGCTATGGACATATATTTCTGCAGAATAATTGGATGAAGTGGTGTGGTATACCTTGATGACATCACAATATTTTTGAAGAAGAGAGGGGAGCACGCGTTCCACCTAAAGCAAATTTTCGAATGCTGCCAGAAATATGGCATTTCCCTCAATCCTAAGAAGTGCGTTTTTGCAGTCACAGAAGGCAAGTTACTGGGGCATATAGTTTCAAAGAGAGGTATATCTATAGACCCAGAAAGAATTAAGGCCATTGAACAAATTCCTATGCCCCATAATAAAAAAGGAATGCAATCTTTCATGGGGACCATAAATTTCGTAAGAAGGTTTGTGCCTGATTTTGCCCAGACTGTCAAGCCACTGCAGCAGATGGTCAAGAAAAATGCACAGTTTAAGTGGAATGAAACTGAAAAGAGTGCTTTCAACAAAATCAAGACTGATGTTGCACATGCGCCCTCCCTAAAAAGTCCAGACTTTGATAAAGACTTTATTATGTACACATTTGCATCCGATGATTCATTGGCAGCCGTGCTTACACAAAAGGAGGACGGGGGTGATTAATTCCCAAGCTCTTTCATGAGCGCTGGGCTTCAAGGGGCTGAATTAAATTACCCAGCCATTGATAAGAAAGCATACACAGTATTTAAGGCAGTAAGGTCTCTTCTCATTCAGAAAGAGTTGGGAGAAAGAAGGGGCAATTGGGTAACAACCCTTCAAGAATACGACCTTGAATTCAAACCAGCCACTATATTGAAAGGTCAAGGGCTATGCAAATTGATGACTGGAAGTAGAAACAACGAAGAACAAGCATGGGAAGACGAAGCCGAATTGCATGTAATGGATGTATGCCCTCTGTTTATAGCTTCTGAGTCCTAGTATAGGGACCTTCTGTATTACTTACAGTCGGGGATATTACTAGAACATTGGAATTCCGAACAAAGAAGAGCTCTACGTCTCAAATCAGCCTCCTATCAACTTGTTGAAGGAGTGTTATTCAAGAAGAATTATGACGGGGTTCTCCTTAGGTGTTTAAAAATGGAAGATGCAAAGAAAGTAATGGCAGAATTACATGACGGTCCGGCTGGGGGACATTATTTCGGCGACACTACAGCCCACAAAATCCTTAGAGCCGGTTACTATTGGCATACACTCTTCAAGGATGCACATGCACATGTCAGGAAATGTGATATTTGTCAAAGGTGTGGTGGAAGACAGCCCAAGACAGTAGCTCCCTTAAATCCTGTTATGATCACAGAACCATTTGAACAATGGGGGTTGGAAATTATTGGAGAAATAAAACCGAATTCTTCCCTGCTACACAAGTACATTCTTACGGCGACTGATTATTTCACTCACTGGGTAGAAGCTATCCCATTGCACAAGATCAACAAGGACGAAGTCATCAGCTTCCTACAAGATCATATCATGACTAGGTTTGGAGTTCCAATTTTAGTAGTTTTTGATAATGCTAAATACTTTTCATCAATTAAATTGACTGCATTTGCTCATGATAAAATGATAAAATTACATTATTCTGCTAACTACTATCCGCAAGGGAATGGCCTGGATAAATCCTCCAATAAAAACCTCATTAGAATCCTGAAGAAGACTGTCATAGAAAACCAGCAAAGTTGGCACTCAGCCTTACCCAACGCCCTGTGGGCTGATAGAGGCACCCCCAAGTTTGCGATAGGAGTGTCACCCTATACCCTCGTGTACGGTAAAGAAGCCATCCTACCTCCCAATATCCTGCTACCATCCTCCATACTAGCTCAAGAGTCTAGGGGGTCGGATGATGAGGTTCTGCAAATAAGAATATACAATCTCTTGAAAACAGAAGAAGCTAGATCCAAGGCTAAAGAACGTTTCAAACAACAGTAGCAGGTAGTCAAAAGATGGTTTGACAAACATAAAGCTGGAAAAAAAGACTTGGAAGTGGGAGACCTAGTTCTCAAATGGGATCATCCTCACGATGAGAAGGGAAAACATACTAAGTTCTAGCAGTTGTGGGTAGGCCCGTTTCTAATCACAGCAAAACTTGGCCCTGCTACTTATAAGCTACAAGATTTACAGGGATGGGAGGAGAACTTGCCAGTTAATGGTTTGGTTCTCAAGCCTTACTTTTCTTGAATTTCTTTGGGTTTTTCTGTTTTGTACATAAATAAGCTTTCTGTTTTCTTTTTGAGTCATATTTCCTTTTGTTTAAATTTAAGTTTATTGGTTTCAATAAAGGGACTAAACTAGTGGTTATTTGAGAAACACTGAAATTTCTGGGAATAGTAGACATGTTTGAGTAGTTGGACTGTGTATTGCTATTTGAATTTCTTCTAGCCCAGCAGATTTCTTGAAATCTCTGTGTGCATTGAAGTCCTGCTTAATCCCTGTACGGTAAACCAGACTCAAATAGTCTGGAGTACTATGTTGAGGCTCCATCCACATCACACTTAAATGTCTAAGGGGCGATAATGGAGGACCCATGGAAAAGAGAAAGGTGAATAGTGTGTTAAATATAAATGATCCCATGCCAAGAAATGAATGCCAAAAGGGCAAATAAAGAATCAAACTTCTATAAAAGCATCATAAATCAAAGCGGGTGCTGAGTCATAAATACTAAATTGCCAAAAGATCTTCTCCGTCTGTGAGCTGAAACTTAAAGTACACCACTCACACAAAAGGGCACTATGGGATAGAGGATCCTAAATTAAAATTCAGTAAGAAAGGCGCACAGAAGGACTCAGATGAAAGAGATAAAAGTCCAAAAGCACAAAAGTGTTAAAATGGCGTGGGAACGAGGAACAAATGAACATTGTTGTTTACTGTCTGCTACAATTCCGTGGTGTCTATGCTGATAGCTACCTGAAGACAGGGATAATAATGAAACTCATACTCTGGCCTCAACAGAGTTATCTAGACGTGAAGGTCTCGGTTTTCGCCTTCCCCAAATTGGACGAGTATCAATGATTAAGGTACACACTTCGGTTATTTGAGAAATACAGATAGCTGGAAGAATTCAATGGATGCATTTGTTGTGGAACAGTCTGGTACTCAAAGGAAAATAATCACCCAGAGATCTAGGTTCACCAGGTAATTGCCAGTTGTTGCTGGTGCAACTATTCTCCCCTAAATTAATGTTTTAATTTCTGGGCCCCTCTTCATTATTCCACACAGTTTGATCATTGAACTCTTGGGCCTCTTGAGCGTGTCTTCTTTTCATTTTACTTTGAAGTTGGATGCCCGCAGATTTATGTATGCCATGTTCAATTTCAGTTTGAGTCGTGGATGTCTGGTTTACCAGCCGAAGAAAAGTAAAATCTTGTTCTTTAGGACAACCTTCACGAATAAAAACAACTTTGGCTCCAGTTGACCCTTAACGTTGTTTTAATCATTGATTTTTCCTATGATCGGGCCTCTTTTTTGTTGTTGGATCGGAAGCTGTGAAGTTCCAGCCCCTCCATCGTTGCGGCTCCAAGATTGTTTATTCATCCGATGTGACTATCTGTCAACGCCCGATTCGTAGCTTATAACCTCCCGGCGTTGCAGCTGGGGAGAGCTAGTGAGCTTCCGATGTGAGTATCTACCAACATTCGATTTGGTCCTTCCCCACCCACGGTTAGATTATGTCTTCAATCCTGGTCTCACCCGCCGTTGCGGCTGGGGAGATCCGTTTGGCCTCCAATGTCCTACCCTTCCGACGTGAGTCTTGTTGAACTGCCAGTAAGTTTCCCACCATGGTCGAGATAGTGGTGTCGGTGCATGGTAATTTCCTTGTGGATGGTTGTTTCATGAGTAGATCTTGCTATTTTTTTTTGTAATGTAAATACATAAATGATGCTTTTCTATTTTGCGCAGGGGAATCTAAGGGATTGGTGGAACTACAATGGCACGAAGGTATAGCTGAGCATTTCGGTGTGAATCAAACCGAGGCTAGAAGGACAAGTGAAAGAAAAGACATCGTGAATGGCAACGAAGAGATGGAACTTGAAGACTTGTCAGTTACTAAATAGTTCGTAGAAGAATTTGAAGCGTTGGGAAGCTGAGAAGGAGAGAGAGGAGGCAGCCCAAGGGTCAGAAAATTGTAGTTTAAATATCTGAAAGTAGGAATGAGAGAGGGATTTTTCCCCTGGAAAATTTTTTAAATGTTTGCTTGTAAGAGGAACTACTTCATTTTGCAAAGGAAACTGCAATTTTTCCTGTTGGAGAGAGTGAAAAGTGGAATGTATCAATGCAACTCAATGAATAATGTTGAAGAGGAACTATTTCGTTTTCAGCTGTGTTTCATTTACTATAAGAGTATTTAATGTTCTAAACCTATGTTCTTGTTAAGTGTTCTTCAGTAGTTTCTGGGATATTTTTCATTGTGAGTAATAAATGTTGTTATAAAATGATCGGTTATCTGGTTATTTAAATATCTGGAAGTGTTCGTGTGTCTTGAAAGAAATACCAACTATCTGTGATTCTTCATAATGCATGCACAAAATGTATTACTCACCTAAAATGATAATCTTTCTCCCTAGGGATAGATTAGATAGTTAGTTTATTTCTTATTGTATCTGATTTGGTTGCTTGCGAGCATAAGACGAAAGGTAAGAACCTGTGCATCACATTGTGACCACTCCCTGCATCTTGATCACCCTACATTTAGTTAGGCACTTGCATTTCATTTCTTAAAGTCAAAATACAAAAAAATCGGTGGGCCGGGCCGCAACTGGTAAAGCCTTTGTTTTGTTTCTTGACCTACGGCAGCCGGACCACAAACCGGACGGATTCCCTATTCCAAACAGTCAATGGGCTAGTTGGGAACATTGATCGGGGAGAATCCCTCACTGTTGTCGCCTGCAAATTTCCAGGCCTCAACAGAATGTTAACACCACAGCTTGAATGGCATAGACATAATCATGTCCAAGGAGCATATTGAAGTCCAAGGGGTCTTCTATAACCATGAATTCAACTAAGATGGTCTTTCCACCCAAAGTAACAGGTGTTTGAGCAAGAATTCCCAAGTCTATACAAGTTCTTCTATCAAACCCTAGTAATTGACTAGCAATCGACACAAGGCTGCGATATCCCATGCCTCGCCAAGCATAAGCATACAAGATACTAACTGAGGTTCCTTCATAAAAAATACAATGAGAAATCATGTATGGTTAAACTTTCACCTTTATTTGGAAAGGTGCATCGGAAGGAAGGTGTAGTTCAACTAGGCTATCCCAATCAAAGGAAGAAATCCAAGAGCTTGGTGGGGGTTGTTCCAAAGTGAGTTCAGTTCCCACTTGTTCAGTAAGTTTTGAAATGGAAGTGAAGAAAATGTGACTAGAAGACACTTCAATATCCAAATAAAGAGTGGGATTGATCAACAATGGAAATGATTCGACCATTTTGTGAAAGTCACTCTCCAAAGGGAGAGTGGGATTGACCAAATGTGACATTGATTCAATCACATTAGAATCACTCTCTGAAACAAGAATGGGATCGACCAAAGATAATATTGGTTCGACCACAAGATCAACCAAAGGTTGAGTAGGTTGTTGAGAAACTGTAGGTTGTTCAGGAGAAGGAAATTCTTGAGTATCGGACCACACTCTTCGCACCTCTCCAATAGAAGGGAACTGATGAGTAATATGTCTCCCTCACATATCTTACAAGGGAACTTAATTTTGCACTTCAAACAACCATTTTTCTCAATCGTGTCAACATGACTAGCAGTGGCTAACTATTTATCTTAGCATGACCTACAGAGGCTAAGAGTTTTCCCTCAACATAACCACCAGAGGCTAGGTGACTGGGTCAAACCTGACTAAAAGAGGCTGGTTGTTGAGAGACTTCAGTATGTTCAAAAACGAAATGACCATGAAACTAAACTCTTCGCACCTCTGCGATAGAAGACGATTTGTAAGTAAGGTGGTCTCCCTCAAAAATCTTACAATGAAATTTGGGATTGTGTTTTCAATGGGTAGTCTTTTCAATAGTGTCAACATGACTTGTAGTGGCTGATGGATTGTATTTTAGCGTGAACCACAGAGGCTGAGAGACTGCCCCCAGCATGACCTGCAGAGGCTGAGAGACTAGGTCGAACATGACCTACTGAGGTTGGATGGGAACCACCAGCATGGACAATAGAGGCTGAATGGTTAGGATCAACATGTTTTGTAGCAGTTGAGTGTGTGCCCCCAGCATGAACTTTAGAGGCTGGGTGGGTGGATCCAACATGACTCGCATAGGTTGGATGGGGAGGTTCAAATTGAACATCAAAGGTTGAATAGGTGGCCTCCGCATGAAATACAGAGCCTGAGTGACTTGATCCAACGTGACCTGGGAAGGTTAGAAGGATCACACCGGCATGATGAATAGAGGCTGGATGGTGAATATCAACTTGACTTGTAGAGGTTGAGTGCTTATATCCAACATGACCTGCAAAGGTTCGATAGCTTCCCCCAGCATGAACTGCAGAGGTTGGGTGGTGAGGTTCAACTTGACTTATAGAGGTTCAATGACTGCCCCTTTCTTATGTGTCTTTTTCCTATTCCTCTTTCTTTTACTCCTTTTAGACTAGCAGTTACTAGTATCAGTACTTTCACCACATGAGGTAGAAGGATTAGGAGAATCAACTACAAATGAAGGGGAAGCAGGGTTTTGATTCCCTTGATATAAGGAGCTTACTTGAGAAGCATTAGGAGCATTCAGGATAGTTGGAGAGGAAAACAACCACACTGGTAGCCCTAGGGTGCATCCAAGTAGATTCAAGGTGGCCATCAAAGAAACACTAACATTCCCTATGATAGAAATAGTACAAGGAGTTCCTAGAATGGGGATCTCTTGGTTGGTGTTCAAAGGGGTGCTAGCCATAGCTTCAAACAAGGAGACAAAGTTTTAGGTTGACAAGCAACCAAAAGTAAAAAACAACACACCTAAACACACACTAAGTACAAACAAACCACACACCACTCACTAAAATTCCTAAAGCCAAACAAACAAATAGGTATAAGATATGCTTTCCAAAAGAAAGATTAGACAGAGTTACTTGGAATCGATGTAGATGTTCTTAGGCACAAGCAGAGGAATCACCCACCGCCCTCCCACACCTTCTACCGAGGTTACCTTCCAAGCCCATCCAAGGTCAACCAGAAATAGCCTTTTGGTGTACCTATCTATGAATCCTAGATGTCAAAGAGACTAAAGGCTACCTTAACTATATTGATAGTATGGGGAAACAATCACAAGCATGGTTCGTATGCATGGATAGGGTAGAAAAACCTGAAACCCTGTCTAAGAGAGAATCCCCAGATCCAAAAAAAACTTGGTCTACACTTTGATAAGGAATCAAAGGGTTATCTCCTCAATCCAAGTCTCCACGTGGGCTCGTGCTTAAATCCCATTTGAGAGTAGATTCTTAGATGCAATCAACATAGAAGAGTATTTACCTAGTCATTGGCCTACTATGTATTAATTTAAACACTTGCAGGGAGTTCAAACTCCCTATCCCACAAGTATATCCTAGGCTAGTCGGTGTATGACCCTATAAAACCTACTAATAATTTTTAAATTATTTCGTTTATTTTAAGGGTTGTTTTTAGTCAGAGGGTAAATGGCATGAAAATTATTTGGTATTTTGACTCAAATTTGAAACAAAATGACTAATCAAAGAGAAATGAAATGCAAAAATAAAAAACTATTCTCTTTCTTTTCAAATAGAATCTTGAAAGCCACAAAAGAACAAATTCTTTTTTTTTTTTTTTCAAAAACAACGTTATACCATGCAATCTAGACTAAAAAACTAATCTACATGCATATAAAGCAAACATGTGTTTTTTTCTTTCTCTTTTATAAATGTAAAAGAAAAAATAGCCTATCAACTAATGCAAGCAAGTATTGTAAGAAAACCAAATAGACAACTACTTTACACCCCACAAACAAACCCTAGGTTTCCCTAAAGTTAGATATAACCTATCTTGGAAGGAAAGCTCACAAAGGTAAACAAGCAAACAACTTTAAAGTGAAGAGACCGATAAAATAAGAATGACATAAACAAAGGCCAAGAAGTACGAAGAATCAATATAAACCTACAAACAGAGGCTGCTCAGTACCTTCTTCAACAAGGTCAAGCCAAAGAAGGAGGTGGGGGGGAAGGCAGCAAAAACAAGTTCAAAGACTTGAAAGAGACTTACAATATAGACAGAGAGCACCTAACAAAGATAAAACAACCTCTCAGGAGTCATGCACATGCAGAGGACCCTTGAAGACCTTACAAATAGCCCTCAAATCACCCAAAAACCCTAAAAAATGATGAAAGAACACAAATTCAAGTGCATATGAGGGTTTCCTTAAGGTAAGTTGTGTATGGCACGCAGTTTGCAGGTAGTACAATTCATGTATACAACATAGACATGTGACTGTTTATCCTGAAATTCACACATGGATGACAAAAAACACAAAAAGGGTAAAAAACTAACCTAGAAAGGAAGGAAAGGTGTTCCAACAGAATCAAAAGGTGTTTCTAACTTGTAAGAAGGACCTGAAACCTTACAAAATGCTGGAAGAAATACAAAGAAAACCCAAATAGACAAGGTTCTCCCAAGCAGAGTCACCAGTTCTGTTGTAAAGGAAAGTTCCTATGGCTAGGGTTTAAGAGGCCATCAACGTACTGGGGTTGAAAGGTGGATGTATAATGTTTATCAATCATACATAAGTAATTTTTAGAGATAAGAATGGTTAATACCTTAGCCAAATGAAGTTTGATCCAAGCATCCCTTCAATCCTCTTCTTACTGCTCTTACTCTAAGATACTTGCAAAATGAATTATACCTTCCTGAAACCGATATGACCACATATAAAGAAATGAAAATCAAATAAACATGAAATAATGCTCTGAGTAAAATCATCATATGATCATAAAGAAATATTCAATCACACATTGAAAAATAATTTGGGAAGAAGAAGGACATCAAATATTTATTAATATTGAAAACACATACAAATATACCTTCTCTTCAAGTTGGGCACTTCACGAAACCTTGATCTGGTTTTGTTGCTTCTCTTCTCCAAGGAACTCAGCCTCCAAGCTCTGCAACACAAGGAGAATGCTTCTAGGTCAAAGGTTTTGGAAAAGAGAACTCCAATTCCTCCAGCATGACAATGCAAAGATTCAATTCTCCCTCTCATGGACCTCCCTACCTCTATTTATATGCTTCATGAAGAGTTAGGGTTGAAGACAAAGTAGTTACAACTGAAGGAGTAAGTTGCATAACTACCCAAACTACCCAAATTTCAAAATACATATTATTTTGGCATTTTTGGGAGGAATACGCGGGTTGGAGAGACAACAGTCACGTATGAAGGAAGTATACATGGGTTTCAATGCAAAAAGTCATGTATTTAAGGCGTACACAAGTATTATATAGAGAAAGTCACGTAGGTACGCGAGTTTCCTCAAGGCAACTCGTGTATGCATAAAAAAATTGTTAGAATAATCAACCCATCGTTACCTACCTTAGACATTAATTAATTCACTTTTCTCTTATTTACCTAGTCTCCTATATTCCACTCTATGCTAGTTTCCTTCTACATGTCATAGAAGTCAACACTTGCTAAAACCTAGTCATGGAGCACTTGGGAAATCTCTTGGAAACCATATTTAGCATGTCTGCTTTATTCCAGATCCTCCAAACTGCATATCTGCTTTTTCTGCAAAGCTGCATGTTTTATTGAGAATTAAGGCAAAAGGGAAAACAAGACTAGGTGTAGTTGACTTGTTTTTTTCCCACATCATCCTCCATTATTTTCTCCTAATAAAATCATGTATGATTTGTCTTTCCATCCCTTATTAGCTTACCTAGTTGACTTTGCTAATTCGTGAGCCTCTAACTGTATTTGGAAACTGCTTTAGGCACCTATGGGGGATTTGAATATTTCAAATGAAATCCTTATGCATTCAAATTTCTCATGTAATTATATATTGCAGCAGCCTATTACTTCACAAGGTTGGCTATTGTACACTTATTCAATACAGATAGTCTTATGCTCCAATTTCAATCTCCTTTGATGGTAGTTTTGCATGTTTGATTATAAATTTTGTGAGTGTAATTGTTCTATCACTTGGTTCAATTTCCACATGGTATCAGAGCCTTTATAGATCAATTTCTCTTCTTGGATATTGCTATTATAGGTTCGACATCTTGAGTGGGAGCATATTTTGCTGACTGAAGGGTACAGTTTTTGAGCTATGGACCAATCTCAGAAGATCATCTTGACTCCATTTAATTTATTTGAATGGAAAGCTGAGATGGAGATATTGTTGAGAGTGAAAGGTATCTACAGGGAGACTATGGAAACTAAGGTAAAGCCCAATGTAGCTGTAGATAAAATAAAATGGCACAATAGAAGGGAGGAGGCCTATGGTCTTTTGTGTCTGAGCATTTCAAGAGACCTCCTCTTCCATGTTGACGGATTGACATAACGTAATGAAGTGTGGGAAAATATTGTAGATATTTTTGGTAAGACAAATGAGATGAGAGGACATCAAATTGAGAATGAATTTATCTCTTTGAGCCCCAGTAGCTTCGAATCCTTGCAACTCTACTTTTCCAAGTTTAAAGCCCTTTTTTTGTAGCTAAAACAGTGTGGAATTGAAAAGAAGGAAGAGAAACTAGTTTTGGCCATACTCTTGAAGCTTGGCCCTAACTATTCAGTGTTTGTTTTGACCTTGCATGCCACCAAGTTTACAGCTTGATCCTGGAAGATGACTAAGCTTGCAGAGTTCATGGAACCCCTCACATAGGAACAAGATAAATTGGTGATGATGGGCACCATAAAACCTTCCAAAGACCAAGCTTTGGTTACTGGATATTCAAGGGTGGATTCAAAATTAAAGAAGAAATATAAGAATCAACCTGAGTAAAAGAGAGACAAGAACAAGTCTCAAGAGGAGCCCCAAGGCTCCAAGAATAACTTGTAGAAGAAGAAGAACAAAGGAGAAATGATAAAGTGTGCATACTGCAGTAAGGGCTATCATCATGAGAGCTCTTGTATGAAGAAGCAAATTGACATGTTGACCCAACTCATAGAGAAGAATAACATCTCCCTTCCTGATTGCTCAAAGAAGAGGGAAGGAGGATAAAATTCAGAGGATAGAGAGAGAGATTACATGCCTTGGTTGCTGGCACATCAAGATCACCTAGCTTCATCATAGACTCTACAGCTTCTAGACATATGGTTTCGACAAAGGAGGAATTCTGCACTTTTGATAGGTCAAAAGGTCCACCAATAGTTTTGGGAGTTGACTCTCTCACTGACAGTTTGGGAAAATGAAGGATTGATCTTGACCATGGTAAGTTCAATGATGTGTTGTATGTTCCAGGTCTTGCCTCTAACCTCTTTTCGGTGTATCAGATGACTCACATAGGGTCTTCAAAGAAGGGCATCTTCTCCCCTGATGAAGTTGAAATCACAAATATTTCGAATGGTGAAGTCATAGCAAAAGGTGTTGTTGATCACACTTCGAAGGTATACATGTTTTCCCATTTTCTACCCTACTCAAACCCCTCTGCTATTCTGATTCATGCTAATGAGGCAAGCAAGATTTGGTAGGAAATATTTGGCCATCCTAACTATAAGTATCTTTCTGATTTGAGAGAAAAAGATATGGTCATAGTGTTACCAGAGATTAAGTTTTCCAAGTGAGTGTATCAAGGTTGTATCCTAGGAAAACACCCAGAGCACAACTTTGAGAGAGATAGTCATGAGAGAACCTCTACACCTCTTGAGTTGATCCATAGTGATGTTGCTGGTCCATTTACTCATATGTCCATGAGTCAAGCCAAATATTCACTGATCTTCATAGATGAATTTTCTAGGTATTCCTGTGCTTACTTCCTAAAGCATAAGTCTGAAGTTTTTGACCTCTTCAAAGTCTTTAAGGCCTTGGTTGAAACCCAGTATGGGAGGATACTCAAGATCCTCAAATATGAAAATGATGGTGAGTATGTCAATTCTGAGTTCATTCAATATTGTAAAGATGTAGGTATTCAGATGCAACATTCAATCCCTTACACACCATAGCAAAATGGTGTTGCTAAGAGAAAGAACAGATCACTGAAGGAGATGGCAACATGTATGATGGAGGCTAAGAATTTTCCATCAAAGTTTTGGGCCGAGGCTATAAAATATGCATCCTACGTCTAGAATAGGGTGCCTCATAATCATATTGATGGTATGACTCCTTTCAAAGCTTGGATTGGGCACAACCTAGATGTGATCCATTTCATGATTTTTGGCTCAAAGGATTGGGCTAGAATTCCAACTGAAAAGAGAAAGGATTTGCATCCCTAGATCTAAGAGTGCTTATTTGTTGGGTATTCTAAATATTTAAAAGGGTACAAGCCTATAAACTTGACCACTAACACATACTTCATTGAAAGGAGTGTTCAGTTCAGAGAAGAGCCTTTAGTAGCAGTTGAAGTTGGAGAGTCTTCTTCACCACCAGATCCATTGAATGTAAGTGGAGAGACAAATGAGTTTGCTGATTCTTATATGTCTGATAATGATGATTTAACTCAGATCATGACATTACTACAAGACCAAAATGGGAATCAAATACCATTCATGCAGCTGGGGAACTAGCTAGAAATCCTAGTGATCCTAGGAGGACTAGATCTCAGTTTGGGAGTGCCTTGTGTATGAAACACCCTTTGTTTGTATATAAGTTATATCTGATGGTTGAATCAAACCCAAAGACATATGAAGATGTAGCACATGGTCCAAGATAGAAAACAGCCATGGAACAAGAATTCAGCTTGCTCCAGAACAACAACAGTTGGGAATTGGTTTATCCTCCCCCAGGGAGGAAGCTAGTTGAATGTAAGTGGGTTTTCAAAACTAAGTTTGCTACTGATGGTTCACCTTTGAAATATAAAGAAGTATTGGTAGCCAAGGGCTACTCATAGGTACATGGTATTGACTTCAATGAAACCTTTGCACCAATGACAAAGATGGACTCCATAAGGATAGCTTTAACCATTGTAGGTTCAAAGCAGTGGGAGGTACATCACATGGATGTGAAGTGTGATTTCCTAAATGGAGATTGTTAGAAAAAACAGGACCGTAGAGAAATAACAGATATACAGTTAAATCAATAAACAAGATGCAAAACAAATTAAACAGTACAGAGAGACACAGATATAACATGGTTCACCCAAACGATGGGCTACGTCCACAAAGAAATTTTCCAGTCCTTTTATTGTAGTCCAGAAAGATGAAGGGATACACCCTGCAGCAAAACTGCTGCACTTCCTCTTCACGCTCTCATAGTCTCTCTTCCAGTACAATACAATGCCCACATCCAGTACAATACAGTACACATATCCAATACAATAACAATGGAGCCTCCTCAAGCCTTATAAAGGCTTAATAACATGAAATACCATGGAACAATACCATGGGCTACAACAAACCATGTGCCCAAACCATGTCCTAGACCTAACCACCTTTGACTCAATCTCACGTCTAGGTTAACACATGCAATACCATGGGACAATACCATGGGCTACAACAAACCATGTGCCCAAATGATGTGCTAGACCTAACCACCTTTGACTTGATATCAAGTGAAAGTTAACACATTAAATACCATGGGAAAATACCATGGGCTACAACAAACCATTTGCCCAAACCATGTGCTAGACCTAACCACCTTTGACTCGATCTCAAGTTAAGGTTAACCCTAACAATCCCCCCTTTAAACTTGACTTGGAGTAATCACCAACTCCACTCAAGTATTTACCGAGGAATATTACATAAACCCCCCTATCACCTAGGTCTATCTCTTGACTTTACCGATGAGTTACCAGGGGTATGCATGCCTTACCAGGTCTTACAGCCATATGCCCATTTACATGTAAACTGCTCTATTACATTTTTTTTTTCATGTGCCTTCATGGTGACTAATCACAGCAACTCTACCGCTGCTGTACTTGCTGGAACTTGGACTTGGAAAATTTATTCTTTTCACCTTCAGTCTTTAAGGCCAATAGAAAATGAGCAAGAACTGAGTTTCTCTCTGGTTACTCCCTTTGTCAACATGTCTGCATGATTCTGGCTAGTGTGAATCTTTTCTATTTTTAACAGTTCTTCATCTAGAAAAGATCTAATGAAGTGGTACTTGAGTTCTATATGTTTAGTCCTTGAATGAAGGAATGAGTTCTTTGCAAGATGAATGGCACTATGGCTATCACTGTATAGCCTACTATTCTCCTGTTTCTTACCCAATTCTTCCATGAAACTCTGCAACCAAATCATCTCCTTACTAGCCTCTGTAGTAGCAACATACTCTGCTTCCGTTGTTGAAAGTGCAACAACTTGTTGCACTTTTGAAATCCAACTTACTACTGTTCCACCTACAGTGAACACATACCCAGTGGTGCTCCTCCTACTGTCTTTATCACCAACCATATTTGCATCAGCATATCCTTGTAGAACAGTTTCTGAACCTCCAAAACATAATGCATGAGAGGTGGTACCTCTCAAATACTTGAGAATCCACTATACTACTTTCCAATGCTCTTTACCTGGATTGTTCATATACCTGCTCACAACTCCCACTGCATGTGCAATATCTTGTCTTGTGCACACCATGGCATACATCAAGCTCCCAATTGCTGATGAATAGGGAATCTTGGGCATGTAATCTATCTCTTTGTGTGTCTCTGGACACATATGCTTGCTTAGTTTGAAATGAATTGCCAAAGGTGTGCTGACTAGTGTTGCATTCTGCATTCTAAACCTCTGCAACACCTTTTCTATGTACTCACCTTGAGACAATGTCAATTTGTGATTTTTCCTATCTCTTGTTATTCTCATACCAAGGATTTGCTTTGCAGCACCCAAATCCTTCATTGCAAATGATTTATCTAGTTTTCTTTTGAGCACATTTATATCCTGCATGTTAGACCCTACAACAAGCATGTCATCCACATACAATAACAGGATAATATATCTTCCATTATCTAGACTCTTGAAATAAACACAGTGGTCAGAATGACATCTATCATAACCTTGTTTTGTCATAAACTTATCAAATTTTAAATACCACTGCCTTGGAGCTTGCTTCAGGCCATACAAGCTCTTCTTCAACCTGCAAACCAAATTCTCCTTCCCTTTGACATCATACCCTTGTGGCTGCTGCATATAAATCTCTTCCTCTAAATCCCCATGGAGAAAGGCCATTTTTACATCTAATTGTTCAAGATGCAAATCTTCTACCTCCACTAGACTTAAAATAATTCTAATTGAATTCATTTTAACAATAGGAGAAAATATTTCATCAAATTCTATACCTTTCTTTTGTGCGAACCCCTTTACAACAAGTCTAGCCTTGTACCGCTTATTTCCTCCATCTTCTTCCTTCAACCTGTAAACCCATTTATTCTGCAATACCCTTTTTCCTGCAGGTAACTTAACTAGATCCCAAGTCTGGTTTCTTACCAATGAGTCCATCTCCTCATCCATGCCTTGCTCCCATTTCTTTCTAGTTTCTACCTGCATTACTTCTTCAAAACATTTTGGCTCACTAGAATCAGTCATCAATAAATAATACGGTGAAGGAGAGAATCGTTCAGGGGGTCTACTTAACCTGGTAGAACTTCTTACAGTTGCAAGAGTTTCAGGTACCTGCTGCTGCTCTTGATTTTCTGGTGCTTTTGGAACTTCATTTTCTTTGATGTCATCAACCACTGTGTACTCTGTGTTTTCCTTTTCTTCTTTCTTTTCCTGCAACTGATCTTTGTACATGACCTTTTCATTGAATACTACATCTCTACTCCTAATGATTTTGCGATTTTCAAGATCCCATAAGTGATAACCAAAATCATCAACCCCGTATCCAATAAAAGCACATTTCTTGGATTTAGCCTCAAGATTTGTTCTATCATCTTTATCAATATGGACAAATGCTTCACAACCAAAATTTCTCAAAAATGAGTATTTTACCTATTTACCTACCCATGCCTCCTCTGGAATTCCACCATCCAAGGCGCTTGAAGGCCCTCTGTTTATTAAATAAACAACATCGTTTACATCATCAGCCCAAAACTATAAGGGAAACCCTGTATGCAATCTCATACACCTTGCACGCTCCATGATCATTCTATTCATCCTTTCTGACACGCCATTTTCTTGGGGTGTTCTAGGGACTATCTTCTCTCTGTGAATCCCATTGTGTGAACAATAACTTTCAAAATCCTTGCTGTAGTACTTGCCTCCATTATCAGATCTGAGACATTTCAACCTTTTTCCTGTCTCATTCTCAGCCAAAGCTTTCCACTTCTTAAAAGTATCAAACACATCAGATTTCTGTCTAATGCAATAAACCCAAGTTTTTCTAGTTGCATCATCAATAAAAGTAACATAATAACAAGAGCCACCAAGAGATTGTACCTGAGCTGGTCCCCGTACATTTGTATGGACAAGCTCTAACTTTTCACTCTTCTTTTGTTTCCCAACCCTGAGAAATCTAACTCTCTTTTGTTTTCCATAAACACAGTTCTTACAAAATTCCAAACTTACCTGCTTCAGATCTGGAAGCAGTTTCCTTGAGTGGAGAATCTGCATCCCTTTCTCACTCATGTGGCCAAGCCTATGATGCCACAACGCTACACCTGTTTCTTTGGAAGCTACAGAAATAGAATAATCAGTGTTATGAGGACATAAATATAACGTACCTATCCTATCTCCTTTTGCAATTACCATTGATCCTTTAGTAACCTTCCACCACGTTTCTCCAAACGTAGACAAACATCCGCCATCTCCTAACTGCCCTATTGAGATCATATTTATTTTCATATCAGGATTGTGCCTTACATCCTTTAGCAACTAGTCATTTCCATTATTTATTTTAATCTGTACCTTACCCTTTCCAACAATTTTACATGGTTCATCATCCCCCAATAACACATGCCCAAAATCACCTTGAACATAATCATAAAAGAATTTCCTATGGGGTGTAGCATGACATGAAGCCCCTAAATATACTACCCAGTAATCACTAGTATTATCTAATGCAATAATCAAAGCATCTTGTAACACATCACCTACTACATTAGCTTCCTGGGTAGTCTCTTGCTACCTCTCACCTTTCTTCTTTGGTTCTCTATAGTCTTTCTTTAGATGTCCTTTCTTACCGCGGTTCTAGCATTCTATTTTTCTGAATCTGGACTTGGATCTTCCCTTTTTAGACTTGCCGCAATTTCCTGGGCTCCTTCCTCTCTATTTTTGTCTCCCTCTGCTCTCCATGGTCAACGCATTACCTGATGTCCCACCTATGCTTTTCCTTCGCATTTCCTTGCTAAGAATAACACTAACAACATCATCAAACTTAAGAGTGCTTGAACTAGGGACAAACTTACTTACAGCCATGAACAAGCTATTCCAGCTTTCTGGTAATGAGCACAAGATTAGAAGAGCCCTAACCTCATCATCAAAGTTCACTTTTACAGAACTTAACTGACTGGTAAGTGTATTAAACTCATTTAAATGGTCAGCAACAGATCCACTTTCTGACATCTTCATATTAAATAAACACTTCATTAAAAATACCTTGTTAGAAGCTGAGGGTTTTTCGTAGAGCTTACTCAATGTGCTCATCACACCCTCTATTGTTATTTCTTTCGAAATATTGAAGGCCACCGATGAAGCCAGGCACAACCATATTGTTCCTAGTGCCTTTCTATTAAGAACCTCCCATTCTTCATCCTTCATAGCCGCTGGCTATTTTTCTTTTCTGCCCAATGGTAGGTACAGATCTTTCTGGTATAGATAGTCCTCCATTTTAATCTTCCATAACTAATAGTTTTTGTCGTTAAATTGGTCAACCCTAACATTTCCTTCTTCCGCCATTGCTCCCACTCAAACCAGGAACCCTTCTTTCCTAAGATTTTACAAACCAAATAGACCTTTTGGCTCTGATACCAATTGTTAGAAAAAATAGGACCGTAGAGCAATAACAGATATACAGTTAAATCAATAAACAAGATGCAAAACAAATTAAACAATACATAGAGACACAAATATAATGTGGTTCACCCAAATGATGGGCTACGTCCACAAAGAAATTTGCCATTCCTTTTATTGCAGTCCATAAAGATGAAGGGATACACCCTGCAGCAAAATCGCTGCACTTCCTCTTCACACTCTCACAGTCTCTCTTCCAGTACAATACAATGCCCACATCCAGTACATTACAGTACACATATCTAGTACAATAATAATGGAGCCTCCTCAAGCCTTATAAAGGCTTAATCACATGCAATACCATGGGACAATACCATGGGCTACAACCAACCATGTGTCCAAACCATGTGCTAGACCTAACCACCTTTGACTCGATCTCAAGTCAAGGTTAACACATGCAATACCATGGGACAATACCATGGGCTACAACAAACCATGTGCCCAAACCATGTGCTATACCTAACCACCTTTGACTCGATCTCAAGTCAAGGTTAACACATGCAATACCATGGGACAATACCATGGGCTACAACAAACCATGTGCCCAAACCATGTGCTAGACCTAACCACCTTTGACTCGATCTCAAGTCAAGGTTAACCCTAATAGAGATCTCACTAAAGATATTTACATGCAAAAACCTAAATGGTTCATTTCTAATCCATCTTTTGTGTGTAGGTTAAAGAAATCATTGTATGGGCTCAAGCAAACCCCTAGGGCTTGGTATGCCAAGATTGATGGCTTTCTGTTGTCATTGAGTTTTGTTCGATGAAAATCTGATCCTAATGTTTATTTGAAGATGATTCATGGTTCTATGATGATTATTTCCTTGTATGTGGATGACCTTCTGATTACAGGAAGTTCAAAGAGAGAGATTTTGTCCTTGAAGGATGCAATGAACCATGCATTTTCTATGACTGATTTTGGATTGTTGAGCCAATTCTTGGGTCTCGAAATTGATCAATCCAAACATGGAATCAAAGAACATTAGTCCAAGTATGCCTTATATTTTCTGAACAAGTTCAACATGAAATATTGCAATCCAAGCAAGACTCCCTTCCTTTCAGGAGTTAAGGTTGAAGAAGCAGGTTCTTTTTCTATGGTAAATAATACACTGTATAGACAGTTGATTGGGTGTTTGATTTACCTTACACACACTTGACCTGATCTATATTATGCAATTAGTGTGGCTTTGAGATACATGGATCAGCCTCATGAGATCCATTGGAGAGAAGCCAAAAGGATCCTTAACTTTGTTCAAGGAACAAGAACTCATGGGATCTTCTACAAAGCTAAATTTGATCTTGATTTGATTGGGTTTACTGACAGTGATTGGGTAGGTGACAACATAGATCAAAATTCAACATCAAGATATGTTTTCATGCTTGTAGAAGGACTAATCACCTAGTCAAGTAAGAAGCAGAGTGCCATAGCACTCTCATCTTCAGAAGCAGAGTACAAAGGAGTTGTAAATGCGGCAACTTAATGTTTGTGGTTGCAGGGAATACTTTGTGAGTGTGGATTCAAATTAGAGTTTTCAACTATTATCTATTTTGATAATCAGAGTACCATTTGAATCTACAATGATCCATTTCAAATACAGAGAACCAAACACATTGAGATCCATATGCACTACATCAGACAGCTTATGCATGATGGTATCATTCACGTACTCTTCTATGCATCTTCAAAACAAGTAGCAGACATCTTCACCAAAATTTTTTTTGAGAAGACATTCATAAATCTCAAATAATTTCTAGGGATTGATGATCATGCTATGAAGCATGATTGATGACAATATTTTCAAATTTTGTTTTACTGTCCATGTTTAAGGAAGGATTTTCCCACTGGGTTTTTGCCTCTTTCCTTTGTTAAATGGACATGCAGTATGTAAAGGGTGACTAAGCCTTGTTGCTAGGACCTATAGTTTTCTGATATTTACTCATAAATCCAGGATTAAGGGGTGGCATTAGAATAATCAACCCATAGTTAGCTACCTTAGACATTAATTAATTCATTTTTGTCTTATTTACCTAGTCTCCTATATTCCACTCTATGCTAGTTGCCTTCTACATTTCATAGAATTCAACACTTGCTAAAATTGAGTCATGGAGCACTTGGGAAAACTCATAGAAACCATATTTATCATTTCTACTTTATTCCAGATCCTCCAAAGTGCATATCTTCTTTTTCTGTAAAGCTGCTCGTTTTATTGAGAATTAACGCAAAAGGGAAAGCAAGACTAGGTGTAGTTGACTTGTTTTTTGCCCACATTATCCTCCATCCTTTTCTTCTAATAAAAGCATGTATGAGTTGTCTTTCCATCCCTTATTAGCTTTCCTTGTTGACTTTGCTAATTTGTGAGCCTTTAATTGTATTTGGAAACTGCTTTATCCACCTATGGGGGATTTGACTGGATTTAGTAAGCCTACTTTTTCACTATTTTGAATGGCATCCTTATGCATTTGAATATCTCATATAATTATATATTGCAGCAACATATTACTTCACAAGGTTGGATATTGTACACTTATTCAATACAGATCACTGTTATCCTTTAATTTCAATCTCCGTTGATGGTAATTTTGCATGTTTGATTAACCATTTTGTGAGTGTGATTGTTCTATCACTTGGGTTCAATTTCCCCAAAAATATCATTTTTAGGGTGTTTTTTGGAATTTTCATACTTTGGTGTCTTCTAGAAATTTTTATCTAACTGAAATTTATTTCCAACGGTGTAGATATGATGTCAAACGGAGTTACATAACTCAATATATGGGTCCTCCAAGTTAGGTATTTTTTCGGTGAATTTCATGAAGTGTCGTCATGGAAGTATCGACATGTGACGAAATCATGGGAATGTGGTCAAAGGAAAAGATGTGTCATTTTGAGATATAACACTATATTTAGACTTATACTTATTGTAATATCAAATCACACTCTCATTTTAATACTAAGTATGTACTCCAGTCCATCCACCCCAAGTTGCACGATTTTCTGGACCTTTTCCCAGGATTCACCTTGATTTGTGTTCCTTCATGCAAGTCTCCCCATGCAACTATTCGCATGTTCAAGAGACATATGCTCCATCCATACTGCATAGTTGGACATCTTTTCCCACCTTCCACTGTCCTGCCATGGGGCAACATTAGTTCTCCTGGCTTGCTTTGCCATAATAAAGTTTCTGTTAAGATCTTTTCTGACTCATAAATGAATGAAAAGATTTTTGAGCACATTTTCTTCCTTTCCTGCTCGCTAAAGTACTCAAAAAGGTTTCTACATAGCCTCGTTTATCTCCTTTTTCAGACTGTGTAGACTACCATTACAAAAAGGACCAAATCGGCACACTCAAGCCAATAATGTATCCCTTTGCATCCTTTTATTCTTTCTCAAGCATTGGGGCTGAACTCTACAAACAATCTCACCATGGGTTGTCTTTAAGATCTTTTCTAGCCTTCTCATCAAGAAAATATTGGTGAGCCAAATTGGTTTTTTCATGCTCGTAAAAGTATTTGAATGACTGTCCCATAAGTATAGTTTAACCGTTTCATTCTAATTGGACTACTAACAATAAAGAAGTCTCCCATACCCTAAAAGGATGGGTGAGCTCTCATATGTACACTTTTAATATTTTTCTAGGAATAGGAGACTATCAACGAAAAAGAGACCCCACAGGAGTCTTCTTCATGCTTTCAGACTCTCTAAAACTGAAAGCACCACCGATCATTTACCTTATTGGGATCGTTAAAAATCCATGAGATCATTCCATAATGGTGCCTTTAGGAGCCATCCCATATGTTACAGTTTGGTAGCATTCCCCCATTGGGTTTCCTTCGTTCTGAGTATTCTGTGATGATTCCACCTTGGATCCCTTGAAATTCTAAGTTACCTCTCCACCAATTATTTCCCATATATATTTAAATTCTTGATATCACAACCATTATCCCTCTCCCATGAGTCCATTTCAATTTCTTCCAGGTCATCCCTTCCATCATTACTCTAAACAAAGGAAGTGTGAGTCTGCCATGATTTCTTTCCCCTGTTTCATTTGCTTCCAGGTCAGCCATGCCATCATTACTCTGAACAAAGGAAGTGTGAGTCTACCAAAGGAAGTGTGTTAGTTGCCATATTGTCTCACATATTTGGTTATAAGCCTCATGCTTCTCATCAAGGAAACCTTATTGCTTTGATAAGTTGTAGATCTCCCTTGATCTACGACAACACATATATTCTAGAGGAGAGACCTAGAGGTCCCTATATCCTGGTTTCATTAACCTCATTGATGAGTTCCTTGGACCACTTGAGAGGATTCCTTAGTGCCTCTCGGGATTGTTCAGTCTCATGTGCTCAAATTCAACAAAAATCATCACACTGTTCATATTCGTATAGGGTATTTTTCCATTGAGTATTTGGTCAAAGACCTCGGCTGTAGCACATTGGTGAGTCTATTAAGGGACCCAGACAGGTTCATGTCCCTTGTGTATTCCAAATTGCATTGGAAACTGTGATTAGAATCCACCATATAAGTGCTTCTATATGGATTCATGATCGATGCAGCATATTGTACCATAGGTGCTCTGAATCCTCATTAGTGAGTCCCTACAATTATGTAAACTTCCAGATCCAGTAGGTCATCAGTTGTGAATCTATTGCATTCCATGAGAATGGCATGGATCCGATGTATCAAGTTCATTAGATCAGTATTGTATTCAGTGTAATACCCCTGGTTTTGACCCTAGATGCATTAAAAGGTATATGCTGTATATATTGTAATTAATCGTGGTGTGGAGCTAAAGGCAAAAGCCCCACCATCTATTTGGTTGTGTTATGTTTCGGCAATTGGGATCGTCACCAATGGTATATCATGCTATCTAGCATGTAATAGTTTTGGAATCATGTAAATATCCACATTAATTAAGATTAACCTATAGCCAACTACGGCGATGAAACGTTAGTGAAAAGGGCATGATTTTCCTAAGGATAAGGGGGGGGATTATCAACCTTGAGCCTATGGGGAAAATCCATGTGTAAACCACCCATTTAAACTCTACTATATATTAGTTGGGAGTAGTTATTACTGAGTAGGGGTGAGTGTGGTAGGACTTCCAGTCCTTTCCCACATGCCCACTCCACCAGTGGACTCTTCCTCTTCTTGTCGCTTGGGAAAAGAGGTAAAAATTCCACTCTCTCCACTCTCCCATGATTGCATGCTTTTGATTCATGGGGATTCGATTGTATTTATCACTCCCATGTAGAGGTGGGGGGTTTTCCTACTCATGAACAGTATTTTTTGCATTGTTCTTCTTCACGCAAAGGTACGTCCTAATCCTCACACCGAGGATTCCTTCTGTTTTGGCTCACGCAGCAAGGAAGGGATTCATTTGGGATGTCATTACCATTTTCTATAGAGTGGAATATGATACATTTTACATCCAGATTTTAGGATCTGTGTGAAAAATTCCCTAACATACAGATTGGGAGTCTATTTTCTTCCCCATTGCGGTCTGTGTAAGTTTTCTCGTGGCTTCATCGTTGAGAATGGGCTATTTTTTCCCCACATTTTTTGGTTGTGTCTGCCTTTAAATTTTGGGCTGCTGTAGGTTGTTATGGATTCATTTTGGAAAATTTGGACTTGTCTGATCTGTCCAAGTTGATTAATGATCCCATTCAACACAATCCCTCATGGCCTCCCATTCTCATAAAGTTACCATCGGATATTCCAAAATTTGATGGGAAGGAGGGAGACAATCTAAAGAACCATGTTATGAATTTTCATTTATGGTGTTCTTAGAACTCCCTCATGGATGATTCCATTTGGTTACAACTCTTTCAGTGAAATTTTACCGGTATAGCCACGAAGTGGTACATTGAGCTCCCACAACATTCGTTTGTGGATTTTGGCTCGTTGGCAACCGTGTTCCTTACACACTTTTAGCTCCCTATTCGTTATGAAACGGGCACTGATCTTTTAACTTCTCTATGAAAAAACACCTCCACCCACATTTTAGATCATATTCCTGAATGGAGAAGGAAAAGAAGGCTTATTAAGGCCCCTATTCTGGATCAGTTGCTAGTTGATTGGTTCACTAAGTCCTTGTTGCCTCCTATTTCCTGAGATGTGGATATGGGCGGTGCCGTTACCGAATAGTAGGCTATTAGTCGGGCTCAGTACCTAGACTTGGTCTATTCCTAGTCTAGAACTCTTTATGACCTGATTCCTCAAGCTCCTTGCCCCAACACTGACCTTGCCAAGCCACCAACAGAAGTACCTGTTGATGGAATTGTTGGTTCAATCCAATCCCCATCCTTATCAAAACCTAGCAAGCAAACCCAAATTGTCACTCCTTTGACTCCTAAGGTTTCCACTGAGGTCAATTCCATTCAAAGTAATCAAACCTCGGGTAATAAAAAGAAAGGTAAAAATCGAAATAAAAAAGCTGGAAACCAACAGAAGACTCCATGACCAACTAATAATGACAACGAAAAAGGGAAAAGGAAGGATAAATATCCCTTTCTATTATGCGATGGTGACCATTTTTCAAAGGAGAGTCCCCATTGGGACAAAATCTCCCTGTTTCTGAAGTCTAATCCTGCACCCAAAGTACTTATGGATCCCTTTCCCTCTCATCAACAACTGGTAGACCACATGTCTAACTAGGGTAACTCTAGTTCATTGGAGAAATTCATATGATGTCCTCAGACACCATCCATCTGCAAACTTGTAGTAAGAATTATGATAAACCTGCAGATAAGAAAGAAGATCAATCTTATTTAGGGAAATCTCCCTCTACTAGCTCTCCAGAAGCCTCGTCTACTGTCCCTTTATCTATTGAGAACCCTACTCTCAACATGATTTTGCGCCCACCTAAGAGTACTCTTCAGAAGGATGTCTTTAATCCCAATGCCCAAGCTACTCAATTCTATAATGTGGTTGAAGATCTCGCTCAAGCACCTTGTGCCATGTCTACCCTATAAGTAGTCCAAAGTTTCCCCACACAACGCAAGAACTTGTTGACTGCTTTAGGAGCTTTAGACCTGGATAACACTAACTTGATTCATTTCAACGTTGAGAATTATAAACCTAGATTACTGCATAAGCTTGCTTTTTAGATCATTATGAAAGTAGTGGGAAAGAAATTCTTTCGAATGGTACTGGATGAAGGAGCTTCGATCTCGGTGTTATCTTTGACTTATTGGAAAGCTCTTGGCTCTCCTGAGCTTTTTACATCACCTACAACCCTTAAAGCCTTTGATGGATGGGGTTTACAACCCCATGGTATCATATTATCCCTCACGGTCGATCTGGGGGGAAAAACTGTTTCCATCCAAGTGGAAGTGGTAGATGCTCCTTTAGATTACAACCTCCTTCTAGGAAGGAATTGGTTCTATTCCATGACTGTTGTTGCTTCAACAGTATTTCGAACTGTCCAATTCCCACATCTAGGGAGAATTTTTATGATTGATCAGCTTGTTTCTCTACGACGGATGTTACTACCTCCATGGCTAATAACATCCCCATTTTAGGCATTAGAGGAAATTTCAACTCAAAATGGGCCTTTTAACTTTTATTCAAATTTCATGTCATCATGTGTTAGCCAATGAAATTTCTTTAAATTTGAAATACCGTATAGGTCTTAAACACTTTTTTAATATAAATTTGGGGATAGGTATCATAAAAAAAACTACTTTTTTTGTTTGTATTTTTGACATATCTCCCTGTTTTTTTACTCAAATTTCGATCGGGAGAGATTGTTGGATGCGGAATTAAATTTCACATCCAACGAGTACCCACTTGACATAATTTTTACGGACCCCGCTACCCCAAAAACAAGAAATACCTGCAAAAATGGAATGATGATGTCATCATTCCATTTTTTCAGGTATTTCTTGTTTTTGGGGTAGTGGGGTCCATCAAAAGTATTCCGAGTGGGTACTTGTTGGATGCAGAATTTAATTCCACATCCATTGAGCTCTCTTGATTGAAATTTGAGTAAAAACACAGGGAGATATGTCAAAAATACAAACAAAAAAGTAGTTTTTTTCTTTTCTTCCTCCAAAATTAATAAATATTATTTTATTATTTTAACTATTATTTTATTAGTTCATTTTAGGAGGCCCATTTTGAGTTTAAATTTCCTCTAATGTCAGTCCCCTCCTCCTTACCAGTCGATTGGGGTTGGCATGCTGAAGGATTCATCCCTTATGGGGATTTTCCCATCTACTCCTCCTAGCATGGATAACGTGATAGTACATATGATCACCTCATTTGATTATGAGCCTAAGAGAAAAGATTTTGTTGAGTCCACCTTGTTGAGTCCTAGTGAAGCTCGTATGACACAATTCAAACCTTTTTCGATGATCACATTGATGACCTTCATCTAGTGGCTTTGGAACCTTACCATTTACTGTACTAGTTAGAACCTTTTCTTTTGGTTCTAGAATATCTCTCCAAGACTTTTCCCTTCGATGAGTCCACTATAGAGATCATGAACATGGATGAGCCCATTTGGGAGGATCACCACCATAGATCCATGTTCCTCGCCAACACCAGTTCAGGAAGCCATGATTTTGCATCCTTGTTTCCTACTGATACTATCAACGTTCCGCAAAGTCCTATATTGTTGCAAGATACAGATTCTAAAGGAAAGCTTTGCAACATTACTCAGACGAACCCAATTGACATATCAGCCTATCCTGATGTTATCAAGCACGTTCATATCGCGAAGAACTACTCTGCAGATGAATCTGAAGCATATAAGGCACTTTCAATAATTTCGTGATATTTTTTCCAGTTCCTATGAAGAGATGTTGGGGATTGACCCTTCCATTGTGGTCCATGAGATTAAAACTTATCCCATGGCTAAACCTATCAAGCAGAAACTTAGGCAAGTCCATCCTCGGAAGGCTGCAGCTGTTAAAGGTGAGATTGAGAAACTTCTGAAAGATGGTTTTATTTATCCTGTACCTATGATGGAATGGGTATCAAAATTTGTCCCTATCAATAAAAATAATGGCACCATTAGAGTCTGCATTGACTTTAGGGATTTGAATAAATCTTGTCCCAAGGACAACTTTCCTACCTTGCATATCGATCATATTATAGACAACTGTGCTGGAAGTGTCATCTTTTCATTCATGGATGGATTCTATGGCTACAATCAAAATGAGATATTGACCTTTGATTAGCATAATATGGCATTCATTTACCCATGGGGAACCTTTGCATATAAGAAGTTACCTTTCGGCATGAAAAATGATGGAGCCACGTTCCAGCGTACGATGTCCTATGCGTTTCATGACATTAAACATGTTGTTGAACCATACCTTGACGACCTTCCTGCTCATTCACAGCGATGGGAGGATCACCCTGGTCATCTTAGAGACATATTCCTGAGATGCCTTCATTATAATATACAACTCAATCTACATAAATGTGTTTTTTGCATTGAGACAGGATTTCTGCTTGCCTTTATGGTATCCAAAGATGGCATCTAGATTGATCCTTTGAATATTGCCTCTACGATTAATCTACCAGCCCCAACCAACCTCCTTGAACTTCAAAGTTTGTTGGGGAAGGCAAACTTTCTCCACCATTTTGTGTGCAATTTTGCAAAGAAAATGCACAGTTATATGCGTCTGCTCAAGAAGAATGCTCCATTCTTCTGGGATTACTAGGCCCAACATGCCTTTGATAATCTTAAGCATGCTCTAACTCATTCACCCATGATACACCCCCTAGATTATTCAAAGGACATTCTCTTGTATATTTCTTCCTCTGCTACTACCATCGCCATGGTTTTAGTGCAGGACAATCTCCAAGGCTAGGAGCATGTGATTTATTACGCCAGTAAGAATCTTAATGATTCTGAAACCCATTATTCACATGTGGAGAAGTTAGCATTGGCCATGGTCATTGATGTGCAAACGTTTCATCACTACATTCTGCTCCGCACTACCACTGTATTGGCAGACCAGAACTGAATGTATTACATTCTGATTCATCAGGTACTCTAGGGAAAATACTCTCGTTCGATCGTAAGATAGTAAGACTGCCACTCTCTTCTTGTTCAATCATATCATAGCTAGATTTGGAGTTCCACAGTCCATCATCACTGATCACGGATGTCATTTCTGTAATCAAATAATCGAGGAACTGAGTGCCAAGCTAGGTTTTTGTCATGAAAACTCTAAGCCGTATTATCCGCAAGCTAATGTCAGGTAGAGGCCACTAACAAAGTTTTGAAAACTATGCTTCGTTGGATGGTTGGAAATCATAAATCCAATTGGCACCTCATTATTTTTTTCGCTCTTTAGGCTTATCGGACTTCTGTGAAAACAACTACTGGTTTCACACCATTCCAGCTTATCTATGGACTTGAAACTGTCTTGCCGATCCAGTGTCAGATTCCATCTTTACAACTTTCCATCAAACTTCTCTCGAAAACTTTCACAGAGGAAGAGAGATTTATGTATTTGAATAACCTTGATGAGACTCACAGAAATGGTTCCTTGGCTAATGAGGTGCATAAGAAACACGTCAAGGCACAATACGATAAATCTATCCAGCCTCATGTTTTCAATGAGGGTGACCTAGTATTTACGTATGACTAGAGATATGACAAACTAGGGAAGGGTAAGTTCGAGTCCATGTGGTATGGACCCTTCGTTATTTCTAAGGTGTTAGAGAAAAGAGATTATGAGCTTGTTGATTATGATGGAAGCCCTTTGGGGCAACCTCGCAATGGGTTGTACCTAAAAAGGTACTATGCCTAGGTATTCTTGGATATTATCTTGTATATATGTATATTGATTGAATTTCAGTGTGCTTTTAGTATTTTCAAGATGGTTTTGAGTTTTAGTGTCCGCATTTGTTTATACCATGTTTTGGTCATGCAGATGGCTTTAGATGGATTTGTTGATGGTGCTTGCTGCCACACCTTGAATCTCACCTTGACTTCTTGGGTTCTTTATTCCCTAGCTGAATATTTGGTCAGTTCAGGAGCGGTTTGCATAGGTCTCGCTACTAATAACATTGTCGAGTATGAAGCAGTCATCGGTCTTCTGACTAAATCTTCCTTCTAGGATTTCTTTGATCTAGTATTCTTTATGGACTCATAGCTTGTGGTTTTCCATTTAAACCATGTCTACACCATTAGGAACCTAGTGCTCCTCCACCTCTTCTGGAGGGTAGTTTTGTTAGAAAGATCATTTGGAGCCATTACCTATAGGTATATCCCTAGGAAACATAATGTAGTTGTTGACTCATTGGCTAATTACATCCTAGATTGGCATATTTCCCATTCATGATGTTAAGTCAAACATGGTACATTGTAAATAAACATTTGAAGACACATAGAACTCATAGAAAATGCATTGGTCCATTTGAAACGTATAAACACCGTGTAAAAGTATGTATATATATATACAAAAAGTTTTACAAAAAATAGGTCCTAAGACCTCATCTAAACTACATAAGCTTTCAGGAAAAAATAATCATACAAAATCCTGAAGCTATCATCTTTCAGTATACATGTCTCATGCACCAATGGTGCTCGTGATAGCACACCACTGCTCGAGCCAACCTACATAACAACCTGCTAAATCTACTTGGTACTCCCACTATAGATCTTCGATATCTAGTCGAGAGGTCATATATGTCAGCATATGGGATGTCCACAGTAAACCTATCCAGGTTCTCCTCCATCTCCCCGGTGATATCAACACCCTATGGTACGAGGAAAGCTTTAGCTCGCCTATCCAATGGAGATGCTCCTCCAGGCCTCGCTGCTCCAACGTCTGCATGAGAACAAACAGGTCTCGTCACTTATCATAAAAAATATAAAACTTTAAAAAACATAAACACATTGTCCATTTTAGGGATTCTTGCTTCTTACTGATGTCACCCCACTACCCTCTAGGTGGGAGTGGTAGGTTGGGATCTCCTGTAAAGTTTGTGCCTTCATAGGCATATTCCTCGACCATGAGCATCTGATCTCATAGCCATCTAAAGAATGGATCACCGAACTTTAGTCTTCCCATACCCGCTCCTATGCAATCCATGACCTGGACCCAAAAAGTCACCTAGGGCCTCATCTGTGGGACCTGCTCGAAGAAGAAGTAGGCTAAGATGGAACAAAAGACAAACTGCTTCAACTCTCCCTCCCGACATTTAGTCAGCTTATCCTTGAAGATTGGAAGCATTGCTTCTACCTAGTTGAACACAGTAGGTGCCATAGCCTCTATGGTGTATAGCATGTGTGCCCTGGTAGCCTGGTGCACACCTTGGATCCTAGCCACTCTCTACATGGTGAATAGAACTATTCGTAGAGCCCTATCTGTCACTACCCTGATGGGAATCTTCTTCCTCGATGTACCTATACCTGGTGCACAGTGCCGATATATAAGCTCTCTAGTGGTGATGTCCCCACCATGGGAACCTGTTAGTAAGATGGGGGCACCCCGTCTCGATAGACTAGTCAGGAAGTAGACATCCTCTACCTCCACTGTAAGTATATGTGCCCCCACCACAAAATACCGTTGTTCTAGATTCCACATCTGCATTATGTGTTCCAATAATCTCTCGTGGGACACCATGCTTGGAGTACAGAAGAAATTAAAAATTCCACAGTCCCGTAGTGCGGCAATTCAACTGCATTTATTTTAGCAGTAACATCCTCATTATCATGTGTTCTTTCCCTCCATATCACCATGTTTTAACTCACTTAGACCTACCAAAAACAATAAGGGTATGCATTAGAATCATCCTTGAGTCATTGGAAATCAAAAGAATGAGGTTTTTATACCCATATCATTTGTTTAAGTTCTCCACGGTCAGCACTTCCTGTGCACCATTGGAGATAGGTGATGGCACCCCCTATCCACTGTTTTCTTAGCACAGTTCTCAGGTGGTACTGCATATCCCATAAGGGGTAGGCATGGTGCCCACATATTGGGTTTTAGGGATTGCCAAATAGGCCCAAAACCCTCCCAAATCTCAAAATAGAAGCTATGGAATGAAAGATGAAGGTCTTAGTTGTTACTTGCAATTGACGGTGCTGAAGATGGATGATGGAAACTCCTAGTATCAGCTGTAGAAGATCTAAATAGAAAATGCTCCAAGTGCTCTCTGCTAGAGGTAAATAGTAAAATGTTTTGATTTTTTACTATTTACTTGACTTATATAGAAATTTTTTGGGTCTGACTTACTATAGTTTTGATATAAAATTGTATTTTAGTCAAATTTCATTTGTCATAATCCCTTAATGTTCGTATTAAATGCATTTAACACTTGTTTCTTAGTCGTCTGCAAGATAAGAGAAATTTAGTACGAAGCTTTGGAAAGTTTGTTTATGGCTTTTTCGTACTTTCACAAAACAGAAAAAGTCATCGAGCGTTTATTACAACACTTTTTCATGCTCATTAAAATCTAGTATCAAAGTTTCGAGTCCATTTTAATTTTCTTTCCAGGCTCATAAAATACAACATTGTGTAAAGAAGCGTCAAGGAGTCCTTTTTTCACCTCTTTTTCAAGCTCCTCAAACATGAAAAAGTCATCGATTCCGTTTCCGATTCTTTTCAAGATCGTAAAATATGACATTGTGCAAAGAAACCCTATGGAGTTCTCTATAAACCCTTTTTAGGCTCCCAAAATACGAAAAGATCGTTGAGTGATATTGTCTTCTTCATGCTTGTTAAACTATTTGAAGAGTCGTCTGTCCGACGGTAGGTTATCTCTTTTTCAGCTCGGTATGGACCATTTACGAAAAAGGATCACTCCATCCAATCATGACTGGAAGAGTTCTATAGGATATGATTTTACACTTTTTCGGGCCTTAGACACTAAATCATATGAAAAAGGACCCGTTTGGAGTCTTCTTCTTTATTCGTTCAGACTCTCTAAACATGAACAATACCAAGTTTTCTTTTGGTGGACTCATTAAATTAAACATTGAGAGACCCATTTTGGGAATGAACCCCTCCTCTCTCAGGTTCATAAAACATATGAGTCTGGAATTGTCTTTTGACAAGCTATATCGAGTGTTGGTTACCCTCTTTGAACTCATAAAATGGAAAAGAGTCACTCATCAATCATGATGGGGGAAATGGGAAGGTAATCATTTTGTAAATAATGGAAGTCATTTGTCATTACCTTTGAACATGGCACTTATCTTCATAATCATGTCAGTTAATTGGGTATTCAGCTGATCTCTGGGATGATATACTTTCATGAGTCATGTCAATCCTTTGAGTCTTTCAAAAGAATGCATTGTCCACTGTTGCATTGTTTGTCTTTCCTATCTAGTCATGCTTCCAAGTCATTTTGTCATGCCACCTGATGTTCAAAGGGAATTTGAAAACGTTTTACCTCTACAGTCTACATAGTCTTTGTGTCAGTATCTTTGAGTCAGTCATATGGTTACTACATTCACATCATTCCAAAACTATGCTCCTAGTTTCATGTCATCGATGTCGGACTCATCATGGCCCTCCTTCGATGAGACTATTCCCGTCGACATCAGCTCATTATCTAGGAAATAGTCTTAGTAACAATATTTAGTACCTTGAGATCTATATGCCTTAATGATAGTTTCTCTCTGTCTCGACATAGGTTCACATCATTGACCTTTGACAAAATGCCTTAATGATAGTTTCTCTCGGTCTCAGACTCTCTAAACATGAACAATACCAAGTTTTCTTTTGGTGGACTCATTAAATTAAACATTGAGAGACCCATTTTGGGAATGAACCCCTCCTCTCTCAGGTTCATAAAACATATGAGTCTGGAATTGTCTTTTGACAAGCTATATCGACTGTTGGTTACCCTCTTTGAACTCATAAAATGGAAAAGAGTCACTCATCAATCATGATGGGGGAAATGGGAAGGTAATCATTTGGTAAATAATGGCAGTCGTTTGTCGTTACCTTTGAACATGGCACTTATCTTCATAATCATGTCAATTAATTGGGTATTCAGCTAATCTCTGTGATGATCTAATTTCATGAGTCATGTCAATCCTTTGAGTCTTTCAAAAGAATGCATTGTCCACTGTTGCATTGTTTGTCTTTCCTATCTAGTCATGCTTCCAAGTCATTTTGTCATGCCACCTGATGTTCAAAGGGAATTTGAAAACGTTTTACCTCTACAGTCTACATAGTCTTTGTGTCAGTATCTTTGAGTCAGTCATATGGTTACTACATTCACATCATTCCAAAACTATGCTCTGAGTTTCATGTCATCGATGTCGAACTCATCATGGCCCTCCTTCGACGAGACTATTCCCGTCGACATCAGCTCATTATCTAGGAAATAGTCTTAGTAACAATATTTAGTACCTTGAGATCTATATGCCTTAATGATAGTTTCTCTCGGTCTCGACATAGGTTCACATCATTGACCTTTGATTGATAGAATCAACTAGGTGTTCAACATCAGGGCATCTATTCGCACTCAGTAGATTGTACTAAGGTACCTTGGGAATCATTGACATTAATGGTGATCTCCCTCGAAGTTGTTAACGGTTCACATCATTGACTATTAATCAAGTGGTTTCTACCATGTTCGACGTCAAATCATTGTAATCACATGGATAGAATCATACTTTGTGGATGATGAGATGAAGACCCTGGGTAGTTTTTTAAAAAGTGCTCATTGTTTTTCCCCAGGTTGCATTGGAGTTTTGTATATCTAGCATGGATCCACATTTGTATCCTGTGGCTATGATCAAATTTGCGTCTGTACGACATAGATATACGTTGTATGTTTGGTAGCTATGCCCAAGTTTGAGTCCTCTATCACATGGATATACACTATATTTTAGTATCCATGCTTGTTTATTCCTCTCATGGATATTCCTTATATTGGTCTACATCCATGAGTTTGGTTACTTGTGTATATGAGTCAGCATACTGATGTACTACAGATGCCTGCTTGAAAACATGCTCTGATCGAGCCGACATTTTCATCTCTTGGTGATGACTTGTTCTCAAATCTCTCATTTATCATATCCCTCTAAGACTCATGCTTTGGGGGGCATCCTGTTATACCAAAATCATGTCACCATCATGTGATAAGAAATTTGACATACCTACTTGCCTTGAATCCCAGCTTCTGGAGTGGAAACTAAATGGTTTTTCATCAATATTTCATACAAATTCCTAGCACCCTGCATGCCCCTTTATCCAAGAATGGTACCCTTATTCGCACCACCCATCATCTATTTCCCATAAGTGGTGCCACCGCTTATTGTCCTTGGTCCATTAATGGTTATTACCAGAACCTCTCTTTCATAGAAGGAGAAACATGGTACCTTAGGTAAAAAGGGAAAAAGAGAAGTTTCTCGAGGCTTCTAGATGATAAGCCTCATGTCCTGCCTTATCCCTACTACTGTGGGTTGGTCGAGCTCGAGATCCCTCATCCTAGGATCTTAGAGGCCACCTCACCCACTAATATATCAACCTACCTTATCCATTAAGACTTATAAATGAGAGCTCATAGCCATGGTTGAGGAGAGAACACTTGAGGTATTTTTATGCTATTGGATTGACCATTGACCCAAGATCATCTAGAGAGAGCATAGAGAGCTAGAGTCGGATATTTTGGGGATGAGAAGGTTTGGTTTCATGGAGATGCATGTCAACACTAAGGCTAGGTTGTAAACTTCTTCATATTCTTTAATGCAAGTTGATATATGTCCCACATATGTTGTTGTTGTTGTGATTTCACATATATGTTTCTATATTCCTTAATCACTAGCATAAATTAGTAGATCATATTATGGTTGCTTTGATTTGTTTCATGTTGAGCTTGATTGCAGGTACATAGGTGGACTATCAAAGCCTTGTATTCTAGATATCTACAACATCTAGGGAGAGTCTTCAACCTCTGTCCTCTATTTGTTTTGGATCTGAATCATTCAGACCAGTGGAACACCTTGCTATCTGTAGAAGGTGAAATATTCCAGCTAACACATGATAGGGCCAAGAACATCTCAGGAATTGTTTTCCCCTATCCTAGCTATGAATAGCTTGTTTTACCGTGGGTATGCAGTGGTGGGTCTTCAGACTATGTGGAGTGGGATTGAAGGCCAGGTATGCTTGAGAAACCTAGGTTTGGGGAGCCACATAGAAAAATTTAGATGTTTGGATTTCTTCTACACAACCTCAGAAGAGAACTGGAAGGGGAAGTCAGGGCCTAAGGGATTGTGAAGTAGAGAAGGGACTGATTCCTGGTGTCAGGTGTTTGTGGGTGTCTTATATGTCAAGCTAGCTTTGGTGTAGGTTTCCTTAGCTCTTCCATGAGCTCACCAGCTTAGCATTTAGCTTCTCCCAGCTCCTTGATAGCCTGACAAACCCTACTGTGTGGGCTTGGCTAATTTGTGTACCATGGCTATGTGTAAAGTTCCTTTAGTCCATCTTTAGTCCCTTATTCCTTGGGGAATCATGCCTAGCTCGAGGGTGCCAGTGTTTCTGAGAGATTGATGAGAATGCTGGCCTATGGTTGGGTGGAACGTTCTAGCAACATAGCTGGTTGCGGGACAAGTTCTTTATGAGACAAGTATCCTTGTCTATTTCATCTCTACAGTTATATTTAATTGCTAATGAACTATGATGAACATGTTGAATGTATGAATGTATGTTTGCTTCCGCTGTGTATGTGAGTGACTGTGCATATTAGCATGTTTTATGTTTTAAGAATTTTATTTCATCATTTTATGTATGTTCATGCTCATGGGGCTAGTTGCCCGAATGTTTGATGGTGTATAGTAGTGTCCTCTTCGCCAGTTAGAGGGTCGGGGACATTACAGTATTGTATCAGAGCTACAGGTTGTAGCATGGGATTGAATGGGCCGTGAAGATGCAGTCACAGAGCTAAAGTTGTAGCATTGGGCCTCAGAGGGCCATGAGAAATCTAGCTAGAAGAGGTAGGTTTCCCTTTTCCCAGTAGAAAACAGAATAAAATCTGTGCATGACAAGAGAATTTCAGAAAATTCCTCTAAGGATTAAGACCGTTGGATCATTAGAGGACTTACTCTGGAGCCCCATCGCTGCATCAGATCACCTAAGCATAAGGTATTCCGATGGGGACCATTAAATAAAAATGTCAAACTTTTTTCTAAGTGTCCTGACTGTTGGCCGTCGGAAAAGTTTAGAGGATCGCTTCCTCGACGCAGCTGATAGCTTAGATGGATAGACCTCCAATGCAGACCCGATGTTGATGAAAAATAGGGGAAGAACAAGTCGTAATGTCAGTAGTGTTTTCCGTTAATGAGCCACAACATTGGCAAGAATTAGTTGATTGAATAGTCGACATGGTAGAGGAAATAAAGAGACAAAGAAGGAATTTTTGGGAAATTTTGTCTGAGTGCGAAAATCGTCGAAAGCCTTCAGCTGAAGACCATTAAGATGTTGGCTCACTTAGATGAAAGGACTTTCAATGAGATGAAAGGGAAGAACGAAAAATGTTCCTGAAATTTGGAAGTGTCGAGCCATCAGAAGTCGATCAGTGATGATGACCCGTAGTGTCGGTTGGGATATCCTGAAGGATGTCGAAACGTCAGCGAGAGTTAGCGGATGGAGCGGCCGATGCACCAGTGGATGAAGAAAAGAAATTTATGAAATTTTTTTCTAAGTACCAAAAACATCGGCAAAGGATAGATGATGACAGTGTAGATATGTTGGCGGAAAATAGATGATGAAGGTGTCGACGCGGCGGAGGAATAAAGGAAGTTTTTCACCAAAAATTCTTAAGCATTGAAATTGTCAGCGGAATTTAGTCGATTTGAATGGTGAAATTTAGAAGTTGAAAGTGTCAATACATTGGCGGATATCCCTTGAAGACTGCCGAAACAACGAATAAAATTAGAGGATGAAGGCGCCGATGTGGACAAGGAAGAGGAAAATTTGTAAAAATTTGTCTAAGTGTCGAACCCATCGACAATTGGTGGAAGTTAGTTGACAGAACTGCCAAAACATCGGCTCACTTAGTCGGATCCATCGATAAAATTTAGAGGATGGAGCCGCCGATGTAGCGGTTGACGTTAGAAGAAAATAGTTGTTGGACCACCGATGAATGACATCGAAATAAATTAGATGATTGTGGGTCTGCTGTTGCGGCTTCCATGTGGACTAGCATCCCAATGGTTAGATATTTCAACTCCCGACTGATGCCTTTAGTAGCTAGTGTATCTGATTGCTGATACACAGTATTCCTCAGCATCGCCAATAAATGATAAAGGCCAGAAGCCGAGACAACTGAGGATCTGATACGGTAGAAAACTGTAGTTATTGGATTTCCACCGTTGCGAAAGACTACGGGACTAACCTTCCGATGAGCAAGTGGGTAGTTACTCCGATCGTTGACACTATAGGGAATAACAGTTCTGACCACCGACACACAATAGACCTTGGCCGCCAATAAGTGGTCCGAAAATATTACGTCGGAGAAATATAGTCAAGGGAACCACCGATACAGCAGAAACTTATAGCTAATAGGGCCGCCAATGAGCACCGGAGAATTTAGTCATCTGGGTCACCGAAGTGTCGACAGACTAGTCCACTAAGGATTCGAAACATCAGAAATTTAGTTGGAAAAAGGGAAAATTGGGTTTTTTTCCAGTGGAATTTTTAGCGAATTTCTTAGCGAATTTTCATGGGATTTTTCAGCAGTTTCAGGGTAGAAAAGAAACAAAATTCTAGGTGGCTGAAGCTAGCATTCCAGTACAAAATACAGTTGTGTATTTTGCCTAAATTTGGTGAAACTCATTATTTTAGAAGTGGTGTGGTTTTCATACCCGAGTTCAGAATGGAGCATGTGGATAGGAGTTGGAAAGTTTATCTAGCAGGGAACAAGAGAGAGTCACCAAAATTTGAATGTGGAATAGCAGAGTGCTAGTGATTGATTGAAAGAGAAAAGTGTTGCTGTTAATATGGACAATCCAGGAATTGCGTGCCTAAAGGTAGCAATACCATGAATTCAAACTAGCTGTTGCGTGGAAGAGGAGTTCCATGCAGGGATGAGGGACTTGAAAAGGGAAATTTCCTTAAACCTTATCTTGCTAATTATGATTACAAGTTTTATACATGAAATGTATGAGGATATGCCTTTCATGCATAATATATTACATGTTGGTAAAAATAGTGAGAATTATACATTTATAATGAGCCACTAATGATAATTATTGAATTGATGTTGGCATTAGTAGAAAAACCAACGACAACGTGGACATGGCTGAATATGTTGCTGATGTTGACGAATGTGACTAGAAACCCTATGGAGAAAGGGATAACGCAACAATTCTAGAATCAAAAGTTGGTGAGCAAACGTTGCAATCTCCTGAAAAATAACCAACCAAACTGGTATAGTCAAGGGTGTAAGTAGGACCCATGAAGGTAAGGGTTTAACTATGACAATTGCATGGAGTGGTAAAAGTAAGAGATTTCATACCATGTAGGTATTTGAAAATTATACAACATTCACTTAGAAATGTGTCCTTCCTATATATGTTGTTATGAACATGGTAAGAAAGTGAGTACTGATGGTATTGGTTATGGTAGGGCATCCTATATGAAGTAGTCATGGTTAGGCTGTGCATGGTGTGTTTGAATGCATAGTATTCCTGAATCAATGCAAGGTAGCATTGAGTGGATGTGCATTAAAATATTTTGTAAATCTTGTAGTTATGCATTGAATGGATGCATATGAAAAGTATGAGTAAATGTTGTAGATATGCATACATAAGTATCAGTGCAAATGTTGTGATGCATTGCATGAATGCATAGAGATAGTGCATGTGTTATTATGCATAACTAATGGCTGAAATTATGAATTGATGACAATTCTGGAACCATTTCAAGAGCTGATGTGAATGCAGGATAGTAAGTGCATGAAGAGGGTAGTCATGATCAATTGGCTGCCAGAAATGCTCTATGGAAGGGCAATGGGGTACAATGATACACTTGTGAAGTAAGGAGTATCTAAACAATTCATTTAAATTGCATAAATGATGTGACTCTACCTTGCAGTTTTAGTATGACAATGATTGTGTGGTAGTATTGATATGATAACAACTGGAAGTATTTGAATTTTATAATTCTGAAAATGTTTCAGTGATTGTTGCAGCAATGGAAAAAGTTATATGCATCAAGAGTTACCAAGTGTTTGGCTGATTGAAGTTCAGGTTTCAGGTAGATTGTTTGGGGCATGAAAAAGTGGGTAAGACCATGACAAAGACCGGAATCTACCATGTGAAAGAGCCAAACCTCATGAGAAGATTCTCATGGCTGTAAAAATAGTCTGTATGTAGAATGATTTGTCAATTTGAATTTGTAAATCTCAGATTTGAGAAATTGATGACAACTACTAATCACTATTGGCTTGCATAGAATTGTGTCATGCGGATGCATTGTAAGTGGGTGTTAATGTTATGGTAGTAAGCATAAAATCATAATGAGCATAGTAGTGCTGCTTACAAGAGACCAACCAATGAGGATCACCTCATTGCCAAGCAAATCAATTTCTATAGTAGACAGAGTTGCAATTCCTATTGAATTTAATTACTAATGGCATTGCTTAGTTATGGAACAATCGATTTGGATTGTATTATCAGATAATGATTGACTGTTTGGCTACTTGATGAATATAACAGGGGTACACATTGCAGGAAGATCATGTGTGATGGCCCGCAGGAGCCAAACTTCATGGGGAGGTTTTCCCTTATCTTGGAAATGGGTTTCGGGTGAAAATCCATTGGACATTTTGGAAATGTCTCATCTGCACTACATGTTTGGTAAGTAACATGAGTGAGATGGTATAGAATATGTTGGTAAGACATGTGTGGATACAAGATGAAAAAAGGAGTTGGGATGGAAAACCGAGGGACTGTCAACTCAAAGAAGGGAGCCCCCAGTCCTCCTTAACGAAGGAATACTGCCTCGACAAATGCATAAGTGTTCTGTGACCCTAGCTAAGAATATGCATGTCAATTGTTGAATTCAATATGTAGAACATGTTTTGATTTTATTTCCATTATGGCAGATTGCTTGAGTATGAATAGGGACTACATGGCACACATCAGAAAGGGGTGCACACTTTCTCAATGTCGAATCATGAAAGGGTTTTCAATATTGATTCCACCCTAGGGAGTGGATGCATTCCTGGTGTCTCAATACTTGATAGTGAATGGTATGAAATGTGATTACATTTTTAGAGCAATAAAATTGATGAGTTGCTTATATTGCGTGTGTTGTCAGGATAAACAAATGCAATCTGGTGTTGCACACTAAATGGACAATGGCTTTGGATCATCCTACCTCCTACTGAAGAGCACATAGAAGGAGACATTCCCGAGGGACTGATGGGAAGAGAAGGGGGTGGCTTCTTGTGTTGTATGGGGTGGTGGATTTAGAGCTCACTACTAGAAATGAAACCTGGAAATGGTAATGATAAAGTTTCCTTCTGAGTTGGCATGAAGATGTACTGGAAGGAGATGTTGGGCTATTATATGCCTGGGGATCCATAGTAGATCCTGGACCTAGAAATGGTCATTTATTGTTGATATAAGTGCATGCATTATTGTTGATGGCCTGATAAAACCAATTGTGTTGGCTTTGATGATTGGTTGTTGATATAAGTGCATTGTTGAGATAAGTGTATTGTTGATATAAGTGCATAGGATTTGTTGACGGTCTGATAAACCCAACTGAAGGTTCGCTTGAGTGTGTAATTATTTTATGTTGTGGACATTGTGGAAACATTACAGTGTTGGCTTGACTACCTATAGTCTGATAAGCCCAACTGTTAGTTGGCTTGGCTGAGTAGCCTGATAAACCCAACAGTGTATTGGTTTGATTGGCTGCAGCCTGATAAACCCAATTGTATATTGGCTTGGATGGACGGTCCGATAAACCCAACTATAGGTTGGATTGATTATGATGGATATATATATAATAGAATGTTGTGAAGCAGCCCACATGCTAACCTAACATCCAAGTCCATAGGCAATCCCAATGCTTGCAAAGCGAAGTAGGATCCTATGGACCAAAGAGGAAATGCACAATACAGATAAGTATTGGATTATTTTGCAATTTCTTGGTTATGAATATACATGTGTATATGATTTGGTTATGATATTCTATACTCTTGTTTAAGAGATAAAAACCATTCAGAATAAACTAAACATGTGAATCTATTTAATGTTTGAATATAAGTATCGCTGGGAGCGAGGACTATGAGAGTATCCTAGGGGTGCATGTGGACATGTAACTGTCCTAAAGAGCTCAGAATGAGCAGTAATGAAAAAGGTGCTAGTGAGACTGTGAAGGTCCTAGCAGCCGAGACAAACCATGTGGGGAGGCCCCATGCTTAAGAGGTCTGAAATAGACCAGAGACTCTAAGTGTCATGAGCAAGAGGGATTGTTCCAACATTCATGGTGAAGTGAAAGAGGATGAGAGCATGAAAACTACAATGGTGGTGTGGGTTCCCAGATGGTACAAGAGAAAGAGGGGAAAAAATGTTGTTGCTCTCTCTTTCCTTTTTTATTATACTTATGCATTGTGAAAACAAAAGATTGTTGAATGCATGTATGACTGAAAATAGAATGTGTGTATTTGCTTAAAGTAAATTGTGAATGCTGGAATAGTTAAATCCTTGCCCACGAATGGACATGAAGGAGATCATGTGCTTGTTGGGAAGGCATGAAAAATATGAAAGTCTCCTTGATGAGACTTCGACTGTCATGCCAATTGGGCAATTAATTGATTGATTTTAATGCCTATATTATGCTTGGTCTGATAAAATTTCAATGATGCATTTCACAGGTGAGAAAAGTGAAATCAAGTGGTGCACACTGATCATGGTAGCCGACCAAAAGCTATTGGACTTGCTTGAAAGTCTCCTTCAAACAATTGCTAAGACCCAATAAAATATTAGAGAGATGCTCGAGATATAGAAAATTTCCTAGAATTAGGGATGAGCTGAAAGCTGAGAACCAGGAAGAGAAGCTCATGGAAGCCGAGGGGCTTGGTCCTGAAAGTTCAAGTAAATAATTGAACGTGGACAGATCTACAAAATTTTGAAAATTTGATGTGCAAATTGTATATGTATTCCTATGTATTGGAACATCAAGGACGATGTTATTCCAAGGGGGAGAGGATTGTAATACCCCTGGGTTTGACCCTGAATGCATTAAAAGGTACATGATGTATATATTTTAATTAATCATGGTGTGGAGCTAAAGAAAAAATCCCCACCATCGACTTGGTTGTGTTATGTTTCGGCAATTGGGAGCATTTCTGATGGTATATCGTGCTATCCGACACATAATAGTTTTGGCATCATGTAAATATGCACATTAGTTAAAATTAACCTACAACCAGCTATGACGATGCAACGTTAATGAAAAGGGAATGATTTTCCTAAGGATAAGGGGGGGATTGTAAACCTTGAGCCTATGGAGAAAATCCATGTGTCAACCACCCATTTAAACTCTGCTATCTGTTAGTTAAGAGAAATTATTGCATAGTAGTGGTGGGTGTGGTAGGACTATCAGTCCTTGCTCACGTGCCCACTCCACCAGCGGACTCTTCCACTTCACGTTACTTGGGTAGAGAGGAGAAAATTCCACTCTCCCATGACTGCATGCTTATGATTCATGGGGATTTGATTGTCTTTCTCAATCTAATGCAGAGGTGGGGGGTTCGCCTCCTCATGCACAGGATTTTCTGTGTTATTCTTCTTCACGCAGAGGGACGTCCTGTTCCTCACACTGAGGATTCCTTCTATTTTGGCTCATGTAGCAAGGAAGGGAGTTGTTTGGGATGTCATTACCATTTTATAAAGAGTGGTATCTAATTCATTTTCCATCTGTTTTTGGGATCTATGTGTAAAATTCCCTCATGTACAGATTGGCAGTCTGTTTTCTTCCCCATTGCGATCTGTGTAAGTTTTCTCATGGCTTCATCGTTGAGAACGGGTTGTTTTTTCCCCACATTTGTTGGCTGTGTCTTCCTTTACATTTTGGGTTGTTGTAGGTTGTTATGGAGTCATTTTGGCCACGATAGGGCCAATAACAAATCAAGAATTGTTTTCCCCTATCCTAGCTGTGAATAGCTTGTTTTACTGTGGGTATGTAGTGGTGGGTCTTCGAACTATGTGGAGTGGGATTGAAGGCTAGGTATGCTTGAGAAACCTGGATTTGGGGAGCCACACAGATAGATTTAGGTTTATGGATTTCTTCTCCACAAACCTAGAAGAGCACTAGCAAGGGAAATCAGGGCCTGAGGGACTGTGAAGTAGAGAAGGGACTGATTCCTAGTGTCGGGTGTGTGTGGGTCTCTTAGAGGTCAGGCTAGCTCTTGTGTAGGTGTCCTTAGCTCTTCCATGAGCTCACCAGCTAAGAATTTAGATTCTACCAGCTCCTCGATAGCCTGATAAACCCTACGGTGTGGGCTTGGCTGATTTGTGTACCCTGGCTATGTGTAATCCTGTTTAGTCCCTTATTCCTAAGGGAATCATGCCCATCTCAGGGGTGGCAGTGTTGCTGAGAGATTGATGAGCACACTGGCCTATGGTTGGGTGGAACGTTGTAGTGACGTAGATAGTTGTGGGACAAGTTCTTTATGAGATAAGTATCATTGTCTATTTCATCTTTGTAGTTATCTTTGATGGCTAATGAACTATGATGAACATGTTGAATGCCTGAATGTATGTTTGATTCCGCTGTGTATGTGAATGACTATGCATCTTAGCATTCTTTATGTTTTAATAATTTTATTTCATCATTTTATGTATGTTCATGTTCATGGGGCTAGCTGCCCGGATGTTTAGTGGTGTATAGTAGCGTCCTCTTCACCAGTCGAAGGGTCGGGGACATTACATTCAACCTCTCATTAAGGGAACCATTATGTAACAACAGTTCTAGATGATCAAATCTCATAGTTTGGAGCCTTTATCACATTATTATTTTTTACATTGTTACAAGCATGGGTATTCCTGCCTCATCCATATACATGTAACATTTTCAGTGTATCTCACCCATTGATGGGAACCATATTAATACAAAAACCAAATCCACCATGTCTCAAATGAAGAAGCACAACTTCTTCACAAGTCTCTCAACAATCCCTAGGATCCTATGATGTCCGTTAGCCATATGATGAAATCTTATCCTCAGACATCAATGGGAAATCTATTAATGCAAAAAAATTCCTAACCTGCTCTACAAGGCCTTCACCACCCACATATATCTATTTCCTAACTGATTTTACCTCCACTCCCATGTTTAACCTATGTTTTACTCCCAAAAGCTAAAAATTAATTAAAAAAGGTTTCAAAACCCCCAAAAGAGACAAAATAACTCACAAGGGAGCTAAAAGACCCACAAAGGGGCTAAATTCCCCAAAAAGGAGTTAAAAACCTTAAAGGGCCTAAAAACATTAAAAGGAGCTAAAAATAAAAGAAATTGGGATTAAATCCCTACGTAGGGCCCAAAACCCTAACCAGGGGCTTAAAACACTAAAATTGTGAGAAAAAATAATGGAGGGGGGAGGTCCCCATCACTCAAGACCATTTCCTTACCTGTTGTTACTATAGTCGCATGAATGCCTTGCGAGACCATCACTCTCAATCCATTCATCCCATTCACCTCATTACACTCATTTTCCCATACCTTGGTGTGTTGAGTTAGAATCCACACCAACCCTGCCTCTGGAGAGGCATATTTTGAGTTTGGGCATGGTGACCGTCTTCTAAAAATGATCTGAGGTATAATGGTCTTCATGCTTTTTGTTATTTAGTTCATATAGTTTATATTCTTATGATTATTTTATTTCTAACAGTTTGTTGCGGGTTTTTTTTTTTTTTTTTATCCATAGTTTGTCCTATAGATGAAAGGGAGGTGCATCTGCACGTGGCTAGGGATTTTGTCCAGCTACACTATTTAACAAAAAGTGAAAATATTCATTGAATCTATCATATTTTTGTTGATGTAATTGTAACTTCGGAATGTATTCACTTGTATTTTTCATATATTGTATTTCATTATTCCCCGATGATCCTATCAAGAGAATCATTAATGTAGACAAGTCATGTAAAGTCATGGAGGTTAACCCTCCTAGTTTATTAGGGGTCAAAGTCCCCACAGTTTCAGGGCACTAGGGTTATTAGACTCTCATAGAGAATTCAGCCCTAGTAAGTTGTTGAAAAGTCAAAAACTAGTATAAATAGAGAGCGAGCCTCTCTATTAATCACACATTTATTCACACTCGGTTGTAGCACATGAATGAGAGAGAAGGAGTTGGGATAAGAGAGAGAAAAATGGTTGGAGATCATCTTATTGTGTTTGGTTTTTAATGCTTCCATTGGTGCTCATTCTATCTCTGATGAAGTTGCGGGTTTTTATCCTTTATGGTTTCCTTGAGGAAAATCTTTGTGTCCATTATCTCTTATGATTGATTGTTGTGCATGTTTTTTCTTAGATAAGATCCTAAGACCATATTGTCTAATTGATAAAAATATAACATGGTATCAGAGATAACTTGAGAAGAAGACACTATGTAGCTATGGAAGCTAGGGCTTCTTACTTTTTGGGTCTCTCTCCACAAACCATCAGCAAAAGGAGGCTAGGTTGAATCTCCATTGAAGGGTGCATCTTTCTATCAAAGCATAATCTGATTCTGAGCACTTTACGCTTTTTACCTACCAATACATCAGGAAATTAGTTTTTTGAGTGAGCCCATGCTAGGATTTCTCTCCTCCTCAAAATTGAATTTTAGAGAAAAAAATAGAGGTTTTTGGTTGGGTAGAACTCTGGGAAAGTCAAATACTAATTTTCCCTAGAACCAAAAAACTAGCACTGCAGAAGATCATCTCCAGATCTAGTTTTCAGATTCTCAATATGGTAACATCTAATCCTTTGTATTTTCATTTGTGGTTCTCAGTTAAGATATCTCATCACACCAAGCTTGATGAAAAGCTTGAGGGAGTTGACAACTTCCAAGCCTGGAAGTATAGGATATCCTTGGTCCTCAAGGAAAATGATTTGGCCTCTTACATCAATGAAGAGGTTCCAGTTCCAGAGGGAGATGAGGCTAAGGCCTTAGACAAAAATAAATTGGTCATGGCTAAGAGGATTATTTCTGATTCAATCAAGAATCACCTCATACCACAGGTGTCCTCCCTAAATACACCTAAAGAAATGTTTGATGCCTTGACCAAGAAATTTGAAGGGAAGAACACAAACTAGAATATGAGTTTGAGGAACCAGTTAAAGAGTATGAAGATCTGGAATGTGAAGACCATACAGTCATACTTTACAAGGGTCTCCCAGATCAAAGAAAAAATTGAAGCAGTGGATGAATAAGTGGAGAATGCATAAATTGTGATGACTACCTTGAATGGTATCCCTAGGTCATGGGACTCTTATTCAAGGGACTTGTGCTAGAAGAAATTTAGTCACCTTCAGTAGATTGTAGGAGGAATTCTCACAAGAAGAAGCTCGAATAGTATCCTGAGAAGAAAAGATGGGAAGTGAAGATCAATCTCTCACACTACACTCCAAGAAAATCAAGTGGGACTATCATCATCCTAAAGGTAAGAATTCTCACTCTAGAAAAACTCAACTCAGATGTTTTTCTTGTGATGAGAAGGAGACTATTCCAGAAATTGTCCTAGAAACAAAAGAAACTCTCACAAGAAGAAGGAAAAAAAAACATCATGCTCACACTACAGAGGATGATGATCCTCCCAGGAAAAGAGTCCAACAATAAAGTGAAGATTCTTCAAGTTATGATGAGTATGTTCTGATTTATACCCTCATGGGAACTATCACACATGGAAGCAATGTGTTGTAGCTGCAACAATTTCCCAAAATTCCAAAAAAAATTTAGGACCCTCCTTTTGCTTGGATTAGTTTAATTTTCTTCTTTGATTTGGTTTGAGAACTTTTTAGAAAGACCTTTCTATTATTGGATTGATCTACCGCTGGCTTGAAGTTTTTCTAACGCCTAAAATTTCCAATGATTGATCAAACTTCATCATTTGCCTTTTAATTGCATTTTCATCATGGCCGAAGCGGAAGGGATTTGATTTTCCTCCCACCATTGCGGATGGATTTTCGGTTTTGACTTCGACTTTTCTCTCAACTAGATTGGTTTTAAATAGACTTCTTTTTTGTTTTGCATCGGAACTGTTATGACTTCTTTTTCTGCCGTTGCGGATGGCAAACCACATTCTCTCCTGATTATGGTTTGAAGTTTTGGGCCCCGTTTGTTGTTTTCGTCGAGCCCGTAAGTCTTGGGCTGCCACTGTTGCGGTTGCGGGAATTTTTCTCCTTCCAACCATTTGATTCATTTTACTTCTGATGTTGCAGCGGGTCGGGCCATTTCTGCCTCCACCGTTGCGGCTACCGAAAGCGTTAGCCTTTCCGATCCTCTAGTGTTTCTCTTCCAATTTTGGGCTCACGTTGTGGAACGATTTATCCTTTGTTCTCCCACCATTGCAGCTACGAAAGGCATACCTCTTCTGATCCTTAGTCATTCGCTCTTCCGATTTGGGTGTGCAGCTCATTTCATTTTTTCAGGTTTTTTTTTTTTTTGGGGTAGCAGGGTCCATCAAAAGTATGTCGAATGGGTACTCGTTGGGTGCGGAATTTAATTCCGCATCCAACGATCTCTCCTGATCGAAATTTGAGTAAAAACACAGGGAGATATGTCAAAAATACAAAAAAAGTAGTTTTTTTTTTTATTTTCTTCCTCCAAAATTAATAAATATTATTTTATTATTTTCACTATTATTTTATGAGTTCATTTTAGGAGGCCCATTTTGAGTTGAAATTTCCTCTAATGTAGACACCCACGTGGGACCCTCCTCGTGAAGGATTGGTCATTTTGTAACGTGTAACATTTTGTAAAAACATTTGAGAAAGGTCAAGCGTTGGGAAACGAAGAGTTGGGAAGCCCAAAGGTCACTTTGGGCAGTCCAATCGTCCCACCCTTTTGTATAAGTGTAGAAAACTTAGAAGGAAAAGAGCCTTTTTCCCAGTTAGACTAGAAGGCGATATTGTAAGAAGAACTATTTCTCTTTGCAATAAAGAAATATGGTTTTCCTGTTGGAGAAAGATTGGTGGAATTTCCAAATGTTATGCTGTGGATGGGTGAAAGATGAACTATTTTGTTTTTCAGCTTTTGTCCATTAACCATGAGATCGTTCTAACTCTCTGAACCTAAGTTCTTGTTTAAATGATTTCTGGTTTATTTTTGTGGAATGACCACCATGAGTAATGTATGTTGTTCATAAAACAATTGGCTATCTGATTGTTGAAATATATTTAATCGTTCATACATTATGGAAAGAAATATCAGCTAACTGTAGTTTCTCTTTACATTTCGTGTACAATGCACATTACTCATAAATAATTCACAATTTGGCTCCCCGGGGATAGATAAATAGATAGATAGATAGATATTTAGTTTGCTTCATTTCTGCATAAGTGATTCAGATGCTGGTGAGTCTAAGACGAGAGGTAAGAACCTGCACATCACATTGTGACTACTCCCTGCATCCTTCACCACCTTGCATGGTCAATTAGGCATTTGCATCTCATATATATTAAGTCAAAAAATACAAAATACATGGTGGACCGGGCTGTAACCAGTAAAACCTTTGTTTTTGTTACTTGACCTAGGGTAGCCTGACTGTAAACCGGATGGATTCCCGATACCAAATAGTGATGGGCTAGTTGGTGTTATAGCTCAAAATGCCACTTCTTTTCCTGTGACCACTTTCCCATGATTCCATTGCATGTTGACATTTCCATGTTGGCACTTCATGAAAGTCACTGAAAAAACACCTATCTTGGAAGACCCATATATTTCGTTTTGTAACCCTATTTGGCCTCATCTATACACCGTTGGAATTTTATTTTAGTTAGCTAAAAATTTCCAGAAGACACCAAAGTCTGAAACTACCCAGAAATACCCTAAAAAAGCGTCTTTTGTCCATTCACGATTTTCCCTAAGGCAAACCCACGAATGTTCCTCTTAGCATTTAAAAATTAAAACATGAGTTAATTGGAGATTAGTTAAGTCATTTAACTTACTTTCCTTAACTACTGTAACTTATCCAACCTTCAAAACTACTTTATTTCACCCATATAAATAGAGGTAGGGAGTTCTTTGGAGGGGACTTGAATTTCTGCATTGTTATGTTGGAGGAATCAGGACTCTCTTTGCCCACACCTTTTCCCTGGAGGTTTTCCCCTTATGTTGCAGAGCTTGGAGGCTAACTTCTTTGGAGAAGAGAAGCAGTAGAACCAGATCAAGGTTTCATGAGGTGCCAAACTTTAAGAGAAGGTATACTTGTACTTGTTTTCAATATTAATAAAGATGTGATGTCCTTCTTCTTCCCAAATCATTGTTCAATGTGTGATTGAATCTCTGTTTCTGATCATATGATGATGTTATTCAGATATTTGTTTCATATTTATTTGATTATCATTTCTTTATATGTGGTCATAATGGATTGAGGAAGGTATAATTTGTTTTGCAGGTCTCTTGGAGCGAGAGGAGCAAGAAGAGGATTGAAGAGAAAGCTTGGACCAGCCTTTAGTTAGTCAGGTGTGGACCTTTCTCATCTCTAAAATTTGCTGTTATATGCTTGCTGAACATTGTGCATCTCTCTTTCAACCCCAGTACATTGATGGCCTCTTAAACCCTAGCAATAGGATACTTTTCTTTACAACAGAACGGGCGACTCCGCTGGGGAGAACCTTGTCTGTTTCGGGTTTCTCTTGATTTATTTCAGCCTTTTTAATTGTTTCAGGTCCTTCTTGCCACTTAGGAACACTTTATAAATCTAATAGCACAATTCCCCTGCCTTCTTAAGGTGGTTTTTGACCTTTTTGGGAATTTTTCCACCCATTCGTGAGTTTCTCTTCTGAACAGTCGCGAATACTTGCTTGCATTCGCGGGTTGTTGTACTGAACAGTTGCGAATCATTCACGGGTTGCACTTATAGACAGTTGCGAATGCCCCTTTAAACAATGTTTTTTCCTCTTTTGTGATTTTTCTTCAGTTTGAAGGTGTTTTGGGTAGGCCTTTTAGGGTCCTCTGCAGGTGCATGACTCTAGGGAGTTAGTGTCATCCTTTTTGCTGGTTCTTCATCTATGTGGTAAGCCTTTTATAGCATTATGGTTTGTTCTTTTCTCTTTCCTCCGTCTCCTTTGCTTGGTTTGATTTTTGGCCTATGTTTCTAATCAGCCTCTATTAGTGATCTTTGTTTGATTTTAGAAGCTTGTTGGTGTTGGTTTCCTTCTTCTTTTGTTGTTTAACTTCACCTTGACAAAATAGTTGACTTGTCTCTTATACAAGCCTTCCTTCCAAGTAGGGTTTACACTGACTTTAGGGCATTCTAGAGTTTGTTTGGTGGTTATATAGTAGAGTTCCTTTTGCTTTGTTCTTTTTATCTTCATGCTTTGTTTTGTAGTTAGTTTTCTTTTGCATTTATAAAAGAAAATTAAAAAGAACGTTTACTAGTTTTTGCTGCTTGCCCCCCCGCCTCTTTCTTTGGCTTGACCTTGTTGGACAAGATACTAAGCAACCTTTGTTTACAGGTTTAGATTGATACTTGGGACTTCTTGACCTTTGTTTATGTCAGTCTTTTTGCTCAATTTATTCATTCCAAAGTTGTTGTCTTGTTTACCTTTGTAAGCCTTCTTTTCAAGTGAGGTTGATATCTAACTTTAGGGAAACCTAGGGTTTGCTTTTGGCGTGTAGAGTGGTTGTCTATTTTCTTTTCTTATAGTACTTGCTTGCATTAGTTAATAGGATGATTTTTCTTTTGCATTTATAAAAGAAAAAGACAAAAACACATGTTTGATTTATATTCATGTAGATTAGGTTTTCTAGTCTAGATTGCATGGCATATCATTGTTTTTGAAAAAATTAAAAAATATAAAAAGATTTGATCTTTTTGGCTTTCAAGTTTTCGATTTGAAAATATAAAGAGAATAGTTTTTTGCTTTTTGCATTTCATATCTCTTTGCTTAGTCATTTTGTTTCAATTTTGAGTCAAAACACCACATAAGCTTCATGCCATTTACCCTCTGACTAAAAACAGCCCTTAAAATAAACAATATAATTTAAAATTTACTAGTAAGTTTTATTTTATAGGGTCATACACCAACTAGCTCAGGATAGACTTGTGGATTAGGGAGTTTCAACTCTCCACAAGTATTAAAATTTCAGACATAGTTGGCCTATCACTAGGTAAATCCTTTTCTACTTTGATTGTATCTGGGAAGCTCCTCTCAAACAGGAGTCAAGCACTAACCCGTGTGGAGGCTTGGACATAGGAGATAACCCTCCAAATCCTTGTCAAAACATAACTCAAGACTTTTACGCATCTGGGGATTCTGTCCTAGACAGAGTTTCAGGCTCAGATACCCTACCCATGCATATGAGTTCGGCTGACGACTGTCCCCCCAGACTGTCAATATAGTTAAGGTAGCCTTTAGTTTCTTTGACATCTAGGGTTCATACACAGGTACACCGGAGGGTTATTTCTGGTTGACCTTGGACGGAATTGGAAGGTAACCCCGGTAGAAAGTGTGGGATGACGGTGGGTGATTCCTCTGCTTTTGCATAAGAACATCTACAGGGACACCAAGTAAATATCTATCAGCTTTCTTCTGGAAAGTATATCTTATAGTTGTTTGTCTGTTTGGCTTTAGGAATTTTTAGTGAGTGTTGTGTGGTTTGCATGTACTTAGTGTGCCTTTAGGTGTGTGTAATTTTGGTTGCTTATCAACCTCAGACTTTGTCTCCTAGTTTGAAACTATGGCTAACACCCCTTCGAACACCGACCAAGAGATCCCCATGCTGGGAACTCCTTGGACTATTCCTCTCACAGGGAATGTTGGTGTTCCCTTGATGGCCACCCTGAATCTTCCTGGATTCACCCTAGGTCTACCGGTGTGGTTTTTTTCCACTCCAACTGTCCTGAATGATCCTTATGCTTCTCAAGTAAGCTCCTTATATCAAGAGCATCAAAACACTACTTCCCCTTCACCTGTAGTTGATTCTCCTCCTCCTTCTACCTCATGCGGTGAAAGTACTGATACTAGTAACCGATAGTCTAAAAGGAGTAAAAGAAGGAGGAATAGGAAGAAAGAACATAAGCAAGGGGGCACCCATTCAACCTCTGCAAGTCAAGTTGAACCTCACCACCCAGCCTTTGTTTTCCATGCTGGGGGCACCCATCCAATCTATGCAGGACATGTTGGATCTAAGCACTCAACCTCTGCAAGTCAAGTTGATCTTTATCATCTAGCATCTCTTGATCATGATGGTGGGATCCTCCCAACCTTTCCAGGTCATGTTGGATCCAGTCTCTCTACCTCTGCAGTTCATGCTGAGGGCACTCATTCAGCCTCTGTTGTTCAAGTTGAACCTCCCCATCCAACCTCTGTTGTTCATGTTGGATCCATCCACCCAGCCTCTATTGTTCATGCTGGGGGCACACACTCAACTGCTGTAAAGCATGTTGATCCTAACCATTCAACCTCTGTTGTTCATGTTGGTGGTTCCCATCCAACCTCTGCATGCCATGTTGGACCTAGTCTCTCAGCCTCTGGTTTTCATGCTGGGGGCAGTCTCTCAGCGTCTGGTTTTCATGCTGAAGACAACCTGTCAACCACTGCGAGTCATGTTGACACTGTTGAAAAGACTACCCATTCAAAACACAAGCCCAAGTTTCCTTGTAAGCTTTGTGAGGGAGACCACCTTACTTATAATTGCCATTTTATCGTGGAGGTGCGAAGAGTTTGGATTCATGGTCATCCCATTTTTGAACATTCTGAAGTCTCTCAATAACTAACCTCTCTTAGCGAGGTTGGACCCAGTTACCCAGCCTCTGTAGTTCATGCTGGGGGCAAACTCCCATCCTTTGCAGGGCATGTTGAGAGCAAACAGTCATCCACTGCTATTCATGTTTACATTGTTGAGACAACTGGTCGTTCGAAGCGTAAACTTAAGTTCCCTTGTGTGCTATGCAAGGGGGATCATATTACTCATCTATGCCCTGCTATAGCAGAGGTGCGAAGAGTGTGGTCCAAGACTCAAGGATTTATTTCTTCTGAACACCCTATAGTTTCTCAACAACCTACTCAACCTTTGGTTGATCAAGTGGTCGAACAAATATCAGATTTGGTCGATCCCACTCTTCTTTCAGAGAGTGATCCTTATGTGATTGAAACAATGTCATCTTTGGTCAATCCCACTCTCCCTTCAGAGAGTGACTTTCACGAAGCGGTTGAATCGATTCCATTGTCGATCAATCCCACTCTTCCTTTGGAGAGTGAAGTGTCTACTAGTCACATTTTCTTCACTGGCAGTTCAGATCTTACTGAACAAGGGGGAACTGAACTTGATTCATATCAACCCCCACCAAGCCCTCAGATTGCTTCCTTTGATTGGGATAGCCTAGTTGAGCCGCGCCTTCCTTCTGGTGCACCTTTCCAGATAAAGGTCAAAGTTGAACCATATATGATTGCTCGTTGCATTGTTGATGAAGGAGCCTCACTTAGTATTTTGTCTGCTCGTGCTTGGTGAGGTATGGGATATCCCAACCTTGTGTCGACTGCTAGTCAGTTACTGGAGTTTGATAGAATAACTTGTGTAGCCTTGGGAATTCTTTCTCAAACACCTGTTACTTTGGGTGGGAAGACTGTCTTAGTTGACTTCATGGTGATAGAAGACCGCTTGGACTTTAATATGCTCCTTGGATGTGATTATGTCTATGCCATGCAAGCTGTGGTGTCAACATTCTTTCGTGTGATGTACTTTAATCATGGCGAAGAAATTGTCACTATCTATTAGTTGGATTTTCTTGATCCGTCTCCTGACCCAACTAGAGACCAGGTCTTTCCTTTATTGGTTCCCACTGTTTCTATAGACACTAACCCGCCACAGGTGAACTATGTGGCCTCTTGTCCTTTGTGTTCAATTGCTTCTAAGAAGCAGCCTTTGTTTTCATGCTTAGCTTCTCGGGACTTGGTCCCAGTAGTTGATCGGGTGAGTCATCTTATACAGACCATAGAGCTTGCTCTCCACTCTGTTGATACATTTGAAAGTTTAGACATGTATCCTATCTCAGATGATTTCCTTCCTTCGGATGAAGTCTTCCTAGAGTCTTTGATACAGTCTAACCTTCTTTTGGATGTTGGTTCAATTGTGACTAAATCTAACCCTGATTTTCCTAGTAAGCCTATCCTTTCTTCTTATGTTGGTCTTGTTGAGTCTTTCGACTTTTCCTTCGGATGAAGTCTTCCTAGAGTCTTTGATACAGTCTGACCTTCTTTTGGATGTTGGCTCAATTGTGACTAAATCTAACCCTGATTTTCCTAGTAAGCCTATCCTTTCTTCTTATGTTGGTCTTGTTGAGTCTTTTGACTTTTCCTTCGAACAGCAAGTCAGTGATCCTGATGAGTTTGATTTTTCTTATGAATTTTTCAACTCCTGTGATACTGAGTTTGTTCCTGTAGACTCTATCTCCCTTGTTGATTTTTGCTCTCCTTCTGTGGTTGATCTTACTGATTATAAACCATCGATCCTTGGTTCTATAGAATCTTCTTTAGTCGGTTCTACCTTGACTTTACCTTTTATAGAAGATAGCAAAGTCACATGTGGTTCTACCAAAGTGACTCACATCGGATCTTTTCTTCTGAATATGGCCCCGATGTTGTTGTTTCTTGGAGACAGGATTCTTAGTTGGATTCATAATTGTTTACTGGCATTACCTTGTGTTTCAAGTTGTAATTGCATTTGCATATGCCCTGCTCGCGCTTATGAGCCTGATTCCAGCTTCCACGCTTTTAGCTCATTGTATACGCCCTCATCTTTGTTCTCATTATCGCTAAGCCTTGTATCATTTTGCCTTTGCAAATTGACACCCTTTACCTTGAGGAGACATTCCCTGAGTGTTCTTATCTTGCCCGCTTTCCTTGCATTATGCATAGGTTTGTTCCTTGGGCTTGGAGCTAGTTTCGCCTGCCTATGACACTTGTCTCTTCGTATTTAGAGCATTCTTTCTGCTCTCCTTCGAGCTCGTTAAAAACAGTAAGGAGGCCGCGAGTTGACTTTTCTGGACTCGTTAAAACTTCACAAAGAAGATTTTGAGTTTCTTTAGGCCCAATTCTGACTCCTCAAAATAGACTTGACTGCCGAGTAAACTTTTCCATTTAGGCTCGTTAAGAATATGTGAATGGGCATCCACATTGGTGGTAGGTTATCTCTTTCTCGAACCATGTGGAATAATACGAGAAAGGATCCCTCTCTTTTCTTTTGAATTGAGAAGAGTATTCTCAGGCATAGGTTTATCTCTTTTCCGGACCTGAGGGACTAAATTTACGGAAAAGGAACCCTCGGTATGAGCTTAGTTTTCTCTTTTTGGTGCTCTGGACCAAAACATGAAAAAGATTCTGAGTGTACTTTATGTCTTTTGTCATGCTCATTAAACCCTAAAGAACAAAGCATCGAGTTTATTGTTGTAACCTCCATTTCTCGTAATCAAATGTTACTTTCCAAGTGATCTTGGATCCTTCACACTTGTAAAACTCAGGCTATATGCTGCTTTTGAAGGAGCATTGGGTAGGTGGTAATTTAACCTTTTTCGGACCTTCCTGACTAAGTACAAAAAAGGTGCGCCTTTTCTTCTTCGAAAGTTAAGAGAGTTCTTCTTTGGTATGTTTTATACTTTTTCTGCCTCAGGAGACTAAATTGTACGAAAAAGGACCCCCCTAGAGTCTTCTTTGGAGTTTTCAGACTCTCTAAACTATGAAAACACCGTCGAGCATGTACTAGTTCGGGCTCGTAAAATCCACGAATTAGTGCTTTATCAAGAATTCTTCTTTCTTTTCTTCGAGCTTTCCAAAAATGAAGATGGTCCCAAGTTTGCTTTCTTGGACTCGTTAAACCTTTACAAGAAAGAAGGGAAGTGAGGTTTATTTCCATGTTTTTTATATCATGGCAGCAAGTCTTGTTTCCTTAAACAAAGCACTAGTTTTGAGTCTATCAACAGTTGGGTCCTAGTATTTTGACCTTATCCTGATTCAAAGTTTCTTACTCCTCTAGTTGGTCTCTTTTCCAATTATATGGGGAATCTGTCAATGTCTCCTACATTGTAGATTTGTTTCGTTGGTCCTATTTCATGTCAAAAGCTGCCTAAGTCACTTTTGTGTCGTGCTCACTATTCAAGGATTAAACCTTTCTCAGCCATTCTGTAGTTTCCTTGACCTTTTGTGTCGGCTATTCCATGGTATCATTTCATTACATCATGTCTTCAATGTTCCTTGTCGTGAAATTCAGTACCAATTCCAGATCCAATTAGTCTTTGACTTACCTCGTGTTGGATGATGAAGGATGCCTTAATGCCTTCCTTCCAACAGATCTCTTCCTATCGACTGCAACACCTCTTGCTCTGGGGATGAGATTTAGAGTTTTATGATAGTACCTTGGGGATTGTTTTCATCAATGGAAATTTCCCTCGCTATTGGGTAGTGGGAATACCTTAATGTCTCCTACTCAATGGATTCTCCAAGTGTTCAACTTCAAGTCCTTGTAATCACACTTGTTAGAATGTACTAGGTACCTTGGGGACCATTTTCATTAATGGTGGTTTCCCTCGCGTTTGTTAACGGTTTTCATTATTGACCGGTAATCAAACAAATTCCTCCATGTTCGACTTCAACTCCTTTATTCGCATGGTTAGGATTTGTACCTTTTTTGGGCGGTTTGGATTGAAGACCTTGGGCCGACAATAGCATTGTCATTTTTTGCTATTGCCTGAGTTGCGCAAGACCTTGTTATACTTTATATGACATTTTGATGAGACATATATCCACCTTGTATTTTTGTGGCTATGATCGATTGTTGAGCATGGATCCACCTTGTTCATTTGTGGCCATGGCTCCTTTAGATTTGATATCGCGCCTTTTTGCATATTGAGCGACCATGATAGTTTCATCAGTTATACATATGTTGGATCCGCCTATATATTTATGGTGATGTTTTGTATATGGATGTGTATGTGCCAGAGATCAGTTTTTCTGACATTTATCTCTCTTACAGGTACCTTCACTCGAGCCTTTTGATCTTGGATTCTCTGCTCTCTCCATACTCAGCTGTTTCCTTTATAATGTATTTCAGCTATCGTCTTCCCCTCTAACCTCACACATTAGGGGGAATTTGTTATAGCTCAAAATGCCACTTCTCTTCCTGTGACCACTTTCCCATGATTCCGTTGCATGTTGACATTTCCATGTTGGCACTTCATGAAAATCACTGAAAAAACACCTATCTTGGAGGACCCATATATTGATTTTTGTAACTCTGTTTGACCTCATATCTACACCGTTGGAAAGGTATTTCAGTTAGGTAAAACTTTTTAGAAGACACCAAAGTCTGAAAATGCCCAGAAATACTATAAAAATGCATGCTTTTTCCATTCTCTATTTTCCTTAAGGCAAACCCACGAATGTGCCTCTTAGCATTTAAAAATTAAAATATGAGTTAATTGGAGATTAGTTAAGTCATTTAAATTAATTTACTTAACGGCTGTAACTTCTCCAACCTTCAAAACTACCTTATTTCACCCATATAAATAGAGGTAGGGAGTTCTTTGGAGGGGACTTGAATTTCTGCATTGTTATACTGGAGGAATCAGGACTCTCTTTGCCCACACCTTTGCCCTGGAGGTCTTCCCCTTGTGTTGCAGAGCTTTGAGGCTAAGTTCTTTGGAGAAGAGAAGCAGCAAAACTAGATCGAGGTTTCGTGAGGTGCCAAACTTGAAGAGAAGGTATACTTGTACTTGTTTTCAAGATTACTAAAGATGTGATGTCCTTCTTCTTCCCAAATCATTGTTCAATGTGTGATTGAATCTCTATTTCTGATCATATGATGATGTTATTCAGATCTTTGTTTCATATTTATTTGATTATCATTTCTTTATATGTGGTCATAATGGTTTTAGGAAGGTATAATTCGTTTTGCAGGTCTCTTGGAGCGAGAGGAGCAAGAAGAGGATTGAAGAGAAAGCTTGGACCAGCCTTCAGTTAGTCAGGTGTGGACCTTTCTCATCTTTGAAATTTGCTGTTATATGCTTGTTGAACATTGTGCATCTCTCTTTCAACCCCAGTACATTGATGGCCTCTTAAACCCTAGCCATAGGATACTTTCCTTTACAACAGTTGGGAACGTTGACTCGGGAGAATCCCTTGTTGTTGTTGCCTGTGAATTTCCAGGCCTCAATAGTTTTGGCGCTAGAAGGAGGGCCGCCAATGCATGGCTGGTCATGGAAACTTAATTTCCCTAGATTACACTACCAACAGATATCTGGAAGGTTTCAACCTGATCAAAGTAGACTTACCAGTTTGCTCTACCATTGAAGTAGGTAAACCTGGTTTCATCCTCCATTGCTCTTTGCTCAGACTCGTGTTCTTATACCTGTGCCTATGGCTGGTCTAATTGTGAATCATCCCAACCCATTGCCTACATGGAGAGCTAGATCACCTTTTAACCTCACACCTCCTTTGCATAACCTACCTCAAGCCTTTGACAAGTTGTTGCCTAAGTTTGACCCCGAGGAAAGAACTGCTGTGGATGACCACCTTCAAAGCTTTTATCTAGCATTAGAAGGGCTAAGGAATGGGGAGTATTAAGATGTGGTCTGTAGACTGTTCCCACACACCCTGAAAGGAGCAGCAGCATCCTGGTATTTTGGCTTGCCTGCAAAATCTATTCCTGATTGGAACACCTTCGAAAGGGTTTTCAGAAGTAAATACATAGCCCAAAAGACACATTCCTCGCTAATGAAAGGTCTTGGTTTGTTAAAAAAGAGAAAGATGAGAAAATTCATCATTTCACTGAAATATTTTCAACATACTTAAAGAACTTTTCTGAAGCTGACAGACCCTCAGCCAAGGTTTTAATTGAATATTATACCTTTGTCCTCATACCTGAGTTAGCTATGTTTGCAAAAATGAAAGCCAAACCTACATTGGCAGAGACCTATGAAGAGGCAGAAAGGGTAGAAGCTGAAAGGGAGAGTATAGAAGATTATCCTGATCTACCAGAAGAAAAGACTACCCGGAGAAGAACCCTATTGCTTTCTAAACCTAAAGAGGAGCAAACACATGATTATCAGGGAATGATGAAAATGATGCAGAAGCTATCCAACTGAATAATATATTTGGAGAAAGAACATGAAGCTCATAAAACTTATAAAACCCACTACCACAAAAGGGAGGATAACAACCAATGGCAAGTCCCTCCACCAAATTTGGAATCAATGAACATAACAAAAGTAGGTGGGGATAATTTCTGTACTTTTCACCAACAACCTCATTCTGAAAAGAAGTGTCCTCAATGGCTAAATTCAATAACATTGGTGATGAATAAGCTGTTGGACCCTAAATTGACTAGAGACAACGATAAGAGGGAAAAGACAAACCAGACCATAGAGAAACAAGATACTGATACCATGTTTTCATGGAATGGTGTTTCACTTTTTGACACTCAAGAGAACACTCTCAAATCTCCATACACACCTACTGCAACAAAAGATAAGAACCTAACAATTAAGGAAAATGCAATAATTTTGAAGGTTAAAAATTTACAGAAGAATGTGAAGAGACAGGTAGAAGTGAATGTTGAAGACAAAACACCTGAGGCCACTACCCTCAACCAGGAGGTAGAGCCGATTAATGAGACTGTCAAACTTGTGGAAGATGTTGAAGAAGGAAGCGCTGAAAAAGTTAAAGAAGTTAAAGACGGGATACCCATCGAAAACCAACATGTGGAAGAAAAGATCGAATCAACTGGGGAAAGGAAAACTAGCACCCCACCTTTCCTTTTAACTCTGGAAATTTTGAACCATAAGGTTCATAAATGTCTGGTGGACTCTGGATCATCAGTGAATGTTATGCCTCTTGCAATCTGCAAAAAACTTAATGGGGAACCAAAACCTACTGATTGGGACATCACTCAACTAGACAAGACTAGTGTCAAGGTAGTGGGGGAGATTAAGAACGTTTTGATTCGATTGTCTGTGAATAAAAAGATATGTCAATACCTTGATATTGTAGTAGCAGACATACCTGATGGCTATGGATTGATCTTGAATCAAGACTGGTCAGCACGACTAGATGGGTACTTTGCTTTTGACTGGTCACACTTATGGCTGCCTCAGAAGGGGAGCCCAAACCCGATTAAGATTTTAAGAGAGCCCTACATGAAGCACAATGTTATTGGACTAGGAGAGGGAAATGAATCTGTTGATTCTGTCCTGGGAAACTATCTAACTGAGCTTAAGCTAAGACATCATACCTCAAGAAAGGCCGTATGACTCACACTCAGCCTGAGGTCCTTCATTTTCCTCAGGTTGAAAGGGATGATTGTAGGATAGTAGAAATGTGTTCAATTTCAAAAATAGCACAGCTAGACCATGGTTAGATATCTCATGTCTTTAATCCAGCCCACCTCCTAACTATCTATATTTAAAGATTTTCAGGAGTGGGCAAAGTTTTCTTTCTTTTGCTTTGTACATAAATAAATTGATTTGTTTTCTTTAATGCTTGGTACTATTTTCTTTTTTTAACGCTTTGATGTTGTTTTCTTTTGATTATTTGATTTGATGTTGTTTTCTTTTATTGCTTTGTTAGCATTTCTGTTGATTTTGAATAAAGAGGCAAACTTTGGTTTCATTGGAAACATCAGGGTTATTTATTAACTGAAATCTTGAGCAAAAGACTGTGGTTTAAAATATAGAGTGTCTTCTAGTAGCAGTGTCCCTAACTGGCCATGCTTTCATTGAAGTCTTGCTTAACCCCTATAAATAACTCAGAAGTAAAAGAGGTTTGGAATACTGATTTTGAGGCTCCATCCATTTCACATATTAAATGTCCAAAGGGGTCACAGCAGAGGACTCAAGGAAAGGAAGCAGGGTAAACAGTATATCATATATAAATGATCCCATGCCATAATTTTAGAAAAGTTAAAAGCTATCAAGAGTCGAAACTCCTTAAAGAAACAATACATATCAAAGCAAAGCTTGAAAAGCATGAATCTCAAAATTGCCAAAGTTCCTCTTCATCCGTGAGATGAAAAGCTAATTCTTCTCTCACACAAAAGGGCACTATGAGATAGAGGAGCCTGAATGAAATTCAGAAAGAAAGGAAAATGGAGGAATCACAAGAACTAAAGTTCAAATAAAACAAAAGTGCAATTGGCATGGGAATGAGGAACAAAAGGATCATGTTGTTTACTATTTGTTACAATCCTGTGGTGTCCAAACCTAAAACTACTTAAGGACGAGTAAAATAAACCTCATTTATTAGGCATCAAAATACTTATTCAGACTTGCAACATTTCTGATGTTACCATTTCCCAAAAATGGACTACTTCTCAATGATTTAAATGCATAAGTTTGCCAGCCTAGGGATACAAACATCTAGAAGATTTCAACTTTTATTCAGACGGTCTTGCACTGGGAAGGAGTTAATTCAGAAATCTAGGGCTCACCAGGTATTCGCCAACTATTGCAGCTGCAACAATTTCCCAAAATTCCAAAAAACAATTAGGACCCTCCTTTTGCTTGGATTAGTTTGATTTTCTTCTTTGATTTGGTCTGAGAACTTTTCAGAAAGACCTTTCTATGCTTGGATTGATCTACCGCTAGATTGAAGTTTTTCTAATGCCTAAAATTTTCAATGATTGATCAAACTTCATCATTTGCCTTTTAATTGCATTTTCATCATGGCTCAATCAGAAGGGATTTGATTTTCCTCCCGCCGTTGCAGATGGATTTTCAGTTTTGACTTCGACTTTTCTCTCGACTAGATTGGTTTTAAATCAGCTGCTTTTTGGTTTTGCATCGGAACCGTTATGACTTCTTTTTCCGCCATTACAGATGGCAAACCACATTCTCTCTCGATTATGGTTTGAATTTTCAGGCCCCGTTTGTTGTTTTTGTTGAGCCCATAAGTCTTGGGCTGCCACCGTTGCGGCTGCAGGAAGTTTTCTCCTTCCGACCATTTGAGTCATTTTACCTCTAACATTGCGGAGGGTCGCGCCATTTCTGCCTCTACCGTTGCGGCTGCCGAAAGCGTTAGCCTTTTTTATCCTCTAGTGTTTCGCTTCCGATTTTGGGCTCACTTTACGGAACGATTTGTCCTTTGTTCTCTCACCGTTGCGGCTGCAAAAGGCATAACTCTTTCAATCCTTAGTCATTCGCTCTTTTGATTCGGGTCTTATTTGGCGGGGCGTGACATCCTTTTGGTATTTGCCATTGCGGCTGCAGTTCTGCTTTCGTTCCGATGTCTTTAGGCTTTGACGTGTGTTATTATTTGTCTCTCGGTTATCCCCACCGTTGCAGAAGGATTTATGGTTTGGCCTCCTGCCGTTACGGAAAGAAATATGTTTTCAGCTTCCAATCCAAAGTTGTCTCCCGTCCGATATGTTACCAGTCACACGTGTTGACCATTTGTATATATGAGGTCAGGGCACGTTGGATTATCATTAGAGGAATTTTGGGGTCTAAAATGGGCCTCCTAAGGAAAATAATAAAATAATAGTTAAAATAATAAAATAATATTGATTAATTTTGGAGGAAGAAAGAAAAAAACTACTTTTTGTGTTCGTATTTTCGACATATATCCCTGTTTTTTTACTCAAATTTCGATTGGGAGATCTTGTTGGATGGGGAATTTGATTCCGCATCCAACGAGTACCCACACTGCATACTTTTGATGGACCCCGCTACCCCAAAAATAAGAAATACCTGAAAAAACGTGATGATGATGTCATCATCACATTTTTTTCAGGTATTTCTTATTTTTGGGGTAGCGGGGTCTGTCAAAAGTATGCAGTGTGGGTACTCGTTGGATGTGGAATCAAATTCCCCATCCAACGAGCTCTCCCGATCGAAATTTGAGTAAAAACACAATGAGATATGTCGAAAATACGAACAAAAAAAGTAATTTTTTTTTAATGACAAATATGTCAGTAGCGGGGTCTGTCAAAAGTATGCAGTGTGGGTACTCGTTGGATGTGGAATCAAATTCCCCATCCAACGAGCTCTCCCGATCGAAATTTGAGTAAAAACACAATGAGATATGTCGAAAATACGAACAAAAAAAGTAATTTTTTTTTAATGACAAATATGTCAATTCAACCATTATGGTTGACTTATTGTATTGAAATTCTATTGGTTCTTGAATTCCAACTCACAAAAACTTATTTTGGCATGTTTTCTTATAAAGCCCATTTTAGACCCCAAATTTCCTCTCATGTCTATCATTTTTTCGTTCGAACTATTGTGATCATTCGTTCCAAGTGCGCTATCGACCTCTCGAGCTTGCAAGGACCATAGTGTTGGTACCCACATCCAGGTGGCAATTATGGAAGCCTGACCGCCTTCGCCCCATCATACACGCTGTATTTCCAGGTAGGCTCCTTGTCGCATTTTTACTTTTCGTTCGAACTATTGGGTGATTTCTACGATGGTTTGTTTCCTCGGCTGTTTTCCTTGTTCCGTTAAATTATATGCCTATATAGGTGGGGGTTTTTTAATCTTAACTGTTAGTGGGAGGGTGATTTGGCCCTTAGAGTAGTTTTTTCCATAGTGTCGTTGTTATACCACCCTGCGCATAGCGAATTAGGGGGTTTGGTGCAGACGACCGTTACGCTTTCTGCACCAAACCACCCTGTATGATGATGTATGGTGGAGATAGGTTTGCCATGGCCATTCCTTGTGGATTTGGGACTGTTTTTTCTGTTTTGGGCTTCTTGCATCATTTAAAACCCAATCATTTTAGTCGTGTTGTTCTGCACGATCCTTTTCGAGCTCATTGGTCGAACCCCTAGCCAGTTGAAAGGGATATATCACTGCTTTTAGTCTGTTGGCCATAAGCTGCATGGGCATGGTTTTGTTAAAGCACTATTAAAGTCTCGTATATCTTTCCCCTGTTTGCCCCGTGCAGCGAAACGATAATGGCGTCCGGAGAGAGCCGAAATTTGTGGCATATTAATGTAGATTTCCTTTCTGTCTTGAATGTGGTTGATAGAATTGTTTAATATCATACAGCAGTGGTAGATTGCTCATTTTACTGTATATAACTTGTTGTTCATCATGCTAGATATAAACAAGGTCATTGAATAATGTGCATTGTGTTTCAATAGCTCTGTTAGTTAGGCCTTTTCAGCCTAGGTACATGCATATATTTGCTTCATTGACTAATTCCTGTCATGTTAAAACATAGAAGAAATGACACACTGCCCATTGATGTCTACAAGTTTTTCACTCAGCCAAAATGGATTTATGTTACAATTTTGTGGTAGGAAGAGCTCACGATGTCCAAAGAGACAAAAGAAGAAGGCCCCTGTGGTCGAGGAAGAGCCAGAAGTGGAAGTTGTCACCAAGACATAATACATATACGAAGACACTAAGTGCATTTCTGGCATTGAACCTGAATACTAGTGGGGGGAAATATATAGATTGATCACACGTAGAGAGGTTCCTGACATGGGATTGGAAGAAGAGTCCATATATGCCAACATATAAAGATCTTCACTGATGAAGATCACCACCAGACCAGAGTTATTCCCATGTGCTGAAGTAATCGATTGGATTCTGCCCAGGGAAAATGTCACAACAATGATTCTAGAAGATGTTAAAAAACAGGGCTATGCTGCATACAACCCCAGATATGTAGCTCTGGCCTACAACTTGCCAGAAGCCCAAGTGTTTTTGTCTGATGATTGGTTAAACAACATTAGAATGGACCTTGTAGAGACCATGAAAAGAATGTTGTTGACTGGAAAGTATTTCAGGACTAGAGTAACAGGAGAATATGATACATCAAGTTTAAGGTCTCCATACAGATTCATAGCCTTGATGCTTAACAGAATCTTTGGAAGAGCTCATGGAAGGTTTTTCAAACTCGAATGGATACCCATAATTTTTTATGTTGCAACCCAGGGAACAATTTTCAACTGGGCCAACCTTGTCTCAAACAGTCTTTCTGCTTGTTTGGCCTCAGCCTTGGGAGGAGAGTACCAGAAAAGATCTGAATTCTATATGAGTTAAATACTTATAGACTGTATATTGTGCAATCATCCTTTCCCCAGCCTCAGGTGCATCTGGGACAGGGAAAGAATGCTTGTCTATTCTGCTTATAAACCACTGTGGGCACATAAATATCACAACCATTATCAGAAAATATGTGAGCACTTCATCATGCCCTTATACACACTCATTTTCCTGAAGGAGTGTGATTGTATGTCAGAGGAGGCAATGCAAGTAATTGAAGAATATGCAGATTATTTTTTGACTGAAGATGGCCTATACTTTAGGATGTTCGGAGGTTCAAAAGCACCCTCCCTGCTACCCAAGTACGCTACTGACTACATCATTCACAAGGAGGCAGTGAGGCAAGTCTTCTTGGATGGTATAGGGAACTTCCTATTTGAGCATAATAAGGCTACTTACCCTCATTTTCCCTTCAAATTAGGAAGCTACAGTTTCACTAGGGTAAAGAAAGCGGATGATTTCGTACAAGAACTGGAAAGGTTTCATTTTGGCGAGATGCTTTCCCATAGAAATGACTCCCACAATAAGGTAGCTGAACATTGTAAAGAAAACAATGTGCATTTTGAGTATACCCACAATTATGATAGGGAAGAATCTATCTTTTGAAATTCCCTGAACATGACAGCACTGAGGAGAATATTCAAGAAGAAGATTACCACCAAATGTGGGAAGGGGGATGAACAAAAAAAGGCTGAGGAAGAAGAAAAGAGGAAGCTCAAAGATTGGCGCAAGAAGCTGCAGGATGGCTGCACATAGAAGAAGAAGAGAAAAGAAGAGCTGCCCAAGAAGCAACTAAGAAAGCCTAAGAAGTAGCTGAGAAAGCAGAAGAGGCAGTTAGGAAAGAAGAAGAAGAAAAGAAGAGGAAGCTCGATGAGGAGCTACAAAAGCAGGAAGCAGAGAGGCTGAAGCTGACACAGACCCAGACCAAATAGTCAGCCTCTGATACAACTGGAGGACAAAACCAAGACATAGAAAACCCTGTGGTTCTAGGCCCACAAGTACCTTCCAGCACACCTATGGTCTCCACTCTCAAGCTGGTCCCCTTTGTGCAGAAAAAGGGGGAAGAGATCCCCGATTTTAACACTATTTTCTATGACAAGGCAACAAAAAGAATAGTGAAGAGAACAGAGAGGAAGATTGAAACGGGAAGTCTACCAGGTAAAATGATAACAGATACCCTTGTTGTATTTGGGACAGACCGGGACCCAAGACTCACTTTGAGAGCAAGAGCTTCCACGATCCACACCTTAGAAGATAATATGGACAAGGTAATGAATGATTTAGAACAGTCCAAAAAATCCTTTGCTCAATTGAAAGTTACCTTGAGGAAAGAGAGAGAAGAAAGCAATAGGCTTAAGAGGAAGTATGAATATATGAAAGAAGAAATGAGGGTTTCAAAGAATGAACTACAGCTCCTCCAGGTGGAGAAACAAGTAAGGGAGACCACACAGGAATGCCTAGAGAAAATGCAGAAAGAATATCAATAGCTTAAGATGGAGAAGGAACAACTGCGAGGAAAAGTAGAAGAGATAGAAGAGCAACAAAAGATCATCGTGGAGGCCAATGAGCTGCACACCCAAGAACAGGAAAAGAAACTTCAAGAGCAAGTCACTTCCCTAACAACTGCTCTAGAAATAGCAAGAGAAAAGCAAGTCAACCTCCAACTGTTCAAAGAGCATGTCCTAGCCCAAAAAGCCAAGATGCTGCAGCTACAGACTGCTGTTGAAGAGGAGAGATGTAAAGTGCTGCAGATAGATGGCCGATTGGAGGAAATATTGGAAAAATCCTCTTACTTTGTGGACAGATCTCAGGATGTCCTTGAAGTTCTGACTGCAAGAATGGCGAGGCTGGAAAACAATGAAGGAACTCCAACAAAGCTGCCATCAAAATATAAACAGACCCTCAAGCAGGATTATGACTTAATAGAATTTGATATTAACACCACAGAGGATTTCAAGAAAGCAATCAAGAATACGAAGGGAGCCTGCATGGAATTTTTTAGAAGGATCCTTTTACATACAACCAGTGTCAGATAGAGGCCGAGAAGAGGGTAGATGATTTTCTAGACCATAATTCATTTGTGGAGATGTTGCAGAAGAGACATCAAGATGAAGAAGCAAGAACACAACACATTAAGGCCATTGATGACCAGATTCTGAAGAACGAAGTAGGCCATTTAGCCGTTAGTGTGCAGCTTTTGGAGGACCAGCTTCGGTTGAGCGCAGCTAGAGTTGAGGCTATAAAGAACCAGGATGCAAAATTTGAAATCAACATTCAGTTTTTGGAACCATGCGCATTTGAGGGCATCGCCTCTGAAGCTTCAGCTTGGAAGAAGTTTCTAGACACCCACGTGGGACCCTCCTCATGAAGGATTGGTCATTTTGTAATGTGTAACATTTTGTAAAAAAAATTGAGAAAGGTCAAGCATTGGGAAACGAAGAGTTGGGAAGCCCAAAGGTCACTTTGGGAAGTCCAACCGTCCCACCCTTTTGTATAAGTGTAGAAAACTTAGAAGGACAAGAGGCCTTTTCCCAATTAGACTAGAAGGCGATATTGTAAGAAGAAATATTTCTCTTTGCAATAAAGAAATATGGTTTTCCTGTTGGAGAAAGATTGGTGGAATTTCCAAATGTTATGCTATGGATGGATGAAAGATGAACTATTTTGTTTTCCAGCTTTTGTCCATTAACCGTGAGATCGTTCTAACTCTCTGAACCTAAGTTCTTGTTTAAATGATTTCTGGTTTATTTTTGTGGAATGACCACCATGAGTAATGTATGCTGTTCATAAAACAATTGGCTATCTGATTGTTGAAATATATTTAATTGTTCATGCATTGTGGAAAGAAATATCAGCTAACTGTAGTTTCTCTTTACATTGCATGTACAATACACATTACTCATATATAATTCACAATTTGGCTCCCCGAGGATAGATAAATAGACAGATAGATAGATATTTAGTTTGCTTCATTTCTGCATAAGTGATTCAGATGCTGGTGAGTCTAAGACGAGAGGTAAGAACCTACACATCACATTGTGACTGCTCCCTGCATCGTTCACCACCTTGCATGGTCAATTAGGCATTTGCATCTCATATATATTAAGTCAAAAAATACAAAATACACGGTGGACCGAGCCGTAACCGGTAAAACCTTTTTTTTGTTACTTGACCTATGGTAGCCGGACCGTAAACCGGATGGATTCCTTATACCAAACAGTCATGGGCTAGTTGGGAACGTTGACTGGGGAGAATCCCTTGTTGTTGTTTCCTACGGATTTCCATGCCTCAACACAATGATTGGCTTATAGACAATGGGGCTTCCAAGCATATGATAGGATTCAAAGAATCCTTTGTGAAACTATCCGAACATGAGTCACCTCACAAGGTGAAACTTGGGGATGATTATTTGTATCCAATAAAAGGTAACGGTGAATCCTCCTATAAACTAGACTCTAAAAAGTCTATGAAGATGAAGGATGTCATGTTTGTACCAGGACTAAAGAAGATTCTCCTCTCCATATCTACATTGGATGCAAAAGGCATGAGGGTTGCATTTGTAGATGGCCAAGTCCTTATGTGGCCAAATAGAAAGGCTATAGATGATACACTAGTGATTGGAGAGAAAGAGAGAGGACTATAGAAATTGAAGGGCCAACTAGAACAAGCTTTGGTCAATGACTCAGTAGAGCCAAATGAAATTTGGCATAGAAGGCTTGCAGATGTGCACTATAGGGCACTACCACTTGCAATCCATGCTATTGAAGGTCTTCCAGAAATATAGACAAAACATGATGGTGTCTATAAAGGATGTGTGAAAGGAAAGAACAAAAAGAAGACATATCCAAGTAGAGAGAAAAAGGCAAAAGGAATCTTGGAAATCATTCACTCTGATGTATGTGGTCTGATGTCATCCATCTCATTGAGTGGGTATGTATACTATGTTTCTTTCATTGATGATTTTTCTAGGAAGATAGAAATATACTTCTTGAAGAACAAAGATGAAGTATTTAGCAAGTTGAAAGAGTTCAAATCCTTGATCAAGAACCACACAGAAAATAAAATCAAGACCTTTCGATCAGATAATGGCAGAGAATTCACATCAAATGAATTCAAAGAATTATGCAAATATTCAGGGATTAAGAGGGAGATTACCACTCCATACAATCCACAATACAATGGAGTTGCTGAAATAAAGAATAGAATGATTATCGAAGCAGCAAGGGAAAGGATTCATGATCAAGATATTCCGATGCATCTATGGGCAGAAGCTACCAGGACAGTTGTGTATGTACAGAACTATACTCCACACAGAGTACTCAAGAACAAGACACCTGAAGAAGTATTTCTGCAAGAAACTAGAGGTCAACCATATCAGAATATTTGACTGTCTAGTGTACATACATATTCCAAAAGAAAAGAGGACAAAGTTAGATCCTTCTGGAAAGAAGGGTATATTTGTGGGATATAGTGAAAGATCAAAGTCTTACAGAATATACTTCCTAAGATTCAAGAAGATCAACATTAGTAGAGACGTAACATTCGACGAAGACTCAGCTTACAACAAATCTAGAAAGAGACCAATTGAAGACCTTAAAGAAATAGAAGTACCCGATATTCGAGATACAACTATGAATGATGCAACTCAAGAAGAAGAGCAAGAAATAGAAGAATGATAGGAACCTGTAGATCCACCCCAAGAGAAGAATCCTCACAAGAGGAAACCTGCATGGGCATGATAGGCTATCCAAGGTGTATAAAGATATGGTGCTCTAGAAGAAATACACAGAGAGAGGAAAAGAACTAGGTCCTACTCCGGTTATGTATCCCTATTATGTGACATCATTGATAAAGAACCTTCCAATTATGAAGAAGCAGAAGGAAAGAAAGAGTGGAAGGATGCTATGATCAATAAGTACTAGTCAATCATGAAAAATGATGTCTTGGATGTTGTCCCAAGACCATGTGGAAGTCTGTTGTGACTTCCAAATGGATATATAATATCAAGCATGTTGCAGATGGTAGAATAGAGAAATATAAAGAAATATTTGTGGCTCGTGGCTTCTCCTAGAAAGAAGGAATAGATTATGAAGAAAATTTTGCACCTATAGCCAGATACACTTCCATCAAATCGGTACTTTCTTTGGCTACAGTAATGAAATGGAAGATACACCAGATGGATGTTAGGACTATGTTCTTGAATGGTGTGGTGGAAGAAGAACTGTATGCAGAGTAGCCACTCGGTTTTGAGACACATGAGAGGAAGACTCATGTTTGTAAATTGAAGAAATCTCTGTACGGTTTGAAACGGGCACCCAGGACATGGTAGGAAAGAATTGACAGCTTCCTATTTAGTTTGGGATTTACCCAAAGTATGGAAAATTCCAATATCTACTAAAAGGTTGAAGAATGGAACCTAGTGATACTCCTATTATATGTAGATGACATATTTGTAATAGGCAAGGATGGGTTGATTGCTGATACGAAGAGGAAGCTTGATACCGAATTTGAGATGAAGGAGTTGGGTATGATGCACTACTTTATAGGCATGGAGGTGTGGGAAAATGCAAATGGGATATCCCCACGACAAGGGAAGTGCGTAATAGAGATCCTGAAGAGGTTCAGGATGGTGGACTGTAAGGCCATGACCACACCTATGGCATCGAACCTGAAGCTATTGAGTGATGCTTCATCAGAGTCCTTTTATGATACGATTTATCATCAGATGATTGGGTCCTTGATGTATTTGACGAATACAATAATCAATATTTTATTTTCTATGAATAAATTGAGCTAATTCCTAATGGATCCCAAACATGTTCACCTGATTGCTACAAAAGCATATTATGAGGTACCTGAAGAGTACCGTTTATTATGGGATAAAGTATGAGGCAAATCTGAAGATTAAACTGGAAGGTTATGTGGATTTTGATTGGGAAGGTAGTGCCATTAATAGGAAGATCACTTTGGAGTGCTACTTCAGTATGGTATCACATGTGATCTCTTGGTTTAGCAGGAAAAAATCTTTTGTAGAAATAAGTACAGCCAAAGGAGACTATGTCATAGCTTGTTCAGCTAGTTTTGAAGCTGTGTGATTGAGGAAGCTATTGTTTGATTTGTTTGATCTCTAGTTGGATGCTACTTGTATATTTTGCGAAAACCATAGTTTTGTGAAGTTGTTGGAGAACCCAATGTTCCATAACAAATCGAAGCATATTGAGATCAAATACTACTATATCAAGGATATGGTGTAGAGGATAGCAATGAAGCTTCAATATGCTGCAACGGATGGACATATAGCTAACGTGTTGACTAATCTATTAGTCAGAGTGAAGTTCGAGTACTTTCGAGAGATTCTTGGTTTTCTCCAGATAGAGGTTCCTTCCAAGGGGAAGTTATGAGTCTGTGAGCCATTTTGACATGGTGGTAGGTGGGGCCTCCCATTGTCAGATGTAAGTGCAGAGCCATTATAACATGGTGGTAGGTGGGTCCTTCCATGGTCATATGTAAGTGTAGAGCCATTCTCACATGGTGGTAGGAGGAGCCTCCCATGGTCATATGTAAGTGCAGAGCCATTCTCACATGGTGGTAGGAGGTCCCTCCCATGGTCAAATGTAAGGGAAGAGACATTCTTACATGGCCATAGGTTGGGCCCTCCCATGGTGAGATGTAAGAGAAGAGCCATTCTGACATGGGGGAAGGATGGGCCCTCCCATGGTCAGATGTAAGGGTTGATCCATTCCGACATGGGGGCAGGCAGGACCCTCCCATGGTTAGATGTAAGGGCAGAGCCATTTTGACATGGGGGCAGGTTCAGACCTCCAATGGTCAGATGTAATGGTTGTTCCATTCTGACATGGGGGCAAGCTGGACCCTCCCTTGGTTAGATGTAAGGGTTGGGCCACTCTTACATGGGGGCAGGTCGGGCCTCCCATGGTCAAATGTAAGTGCTTGGTGGGCCTTTTTGACTGGTTTAGATATAAGTGTTTAATAATATGAAGACCTACATGGAGGCTAGTCCTATAAACAGCATGAAAAAGGACTGGCTCTATAAAACATCCTGTGATGAGTAGAATTGAGAGATAGCACCATTTGATCAAGATAGCGGAGCAGTGATGATGATCCAGTGATGATCCATCTTTGATGATGATCCAGTGATGATCCAGCTTTGATGATGATCCAGTGATGATCCATCTTTGATCATGATCTAGTGATGATCCAACTTTGATAATGATCCACTGATGATCCAACTTTGATGATGATCCAGTGATGATACATCGTTGATGATGATCTAGTGATGGTGACCCAAAGATGATCCAGTGATGATGATCCAGACTTGAACTAGAGAATAAGACTTGTGTTGATGAATTGTGTCAAGAGAATACCTTCCTACTTGTTGTAATGGATAATTCACCTAATAACCTAGGTCTGGGGGTTACCAACATACTCTAACACTTGCATACAATTTGACTTATGAAAGTACAAAACAGGAAATAGGAAAGTAGCAGGACTTACTTGTATCAAACGAAGGTTGATCCAAGCTATCTTCTTCCTCCTTTGCTCTTCTTCCAAAGTCTCCAGGATAGTTCCTCCTTCACCTGTTAACAAAGATTCTTCCAAATACAGAATGATTCATATATAAAGATGCAAATTAGGAAAATCATATATTATAATGAAATGTAAACATTTACCAATCCACAACACATGAAACACAATATGGAAGAAGTTCTTTGCTTTATTAACAATAATAGAGGGAGTTTAGGATACAACCCAATGTCTGAACAAGGGACTCCTCTGTCACCAAAGGACTCTGAGTTTCTCTGCTCCAAAGATTCTGTAGACAATCCACCATCATAACTTTGCTCTCCAAGTATATCCTTAACACCCTCCCCAAGGCATCTCTTTATCTGAAGGAAATGAGGCAGTTCTCGAAGGTTAGGGAGGTTATAGTGGTTAATGGGATTAAGGTAAATGAGTAAACAAATCTCCCATTAACTCGTATTTTTAAAAATTAATTTTAAGGAAGGCATACGCGGGTCTGTGGTAAGACAACCCGCGTGTGATACGCGACTCTATTCAAAGACAACCCACGCATACAAGTATGCACGACCTGCTATACATGAGACTCGTGCATGATGCGCGACATGTCAATAAAGATAGTCATGTATGCAACTAAAAATCACAAAATGGCAAAGTAATCATCTAGGCATATAGGCAATGTATTTCCTGATGAGCCAAGGTATAGTGGAAATGGGCAAACCTCTATCCATAAGTGTCCTTTTGTGTGCCGACATGAGGGATATCAACACTCGGACAGAGAGGTGCCATTCAGCTGTATAAAAGATGCCCCCTAATGTGTGAGGTTAGAGGGGAAGGATGGCCGAAATACATTATAATATATAACTCTGGAGAAACTCAGAAGTCCAGTGGAGCACAAGGAGTACCTGAAACCAATACATAATAATTTCATATACAAAGCTATATCTGAGGATGCTATGTTCAATTTACTGGAACACTAGCTCCTTTACAAAATGAGAGTACATCATATAATACGGGTAACACCACGTATGTACAAAGGTGGATCAAAGCCACAATACAATAATGATGAGTCTTCAAAGATCTGGAAGCTGGAGATAGAAACTGGACATAGTCTTGCGCAACTTAGTTCATGAGGAACTAAGGTCTTCATACAAGATCCCAAAGAACCAAGTACAATCCAAGCCATGTGGATAAGGGTAAGCTGAAGTCGAACATGGAGAGGATTCAACAGTTTGTCAACCAATAGATGATAATTGACAACTGAAGTAAAGGAGTTCACCAATGATGAAAGTGAATCCAGAGGTACTATCGTCAAACTCTAGGTCTTCATCACCAGGAAGTGCTGAAACTGAACCATACCGTGATAGGGAAGGCAATAGATCCTCCAATGGATCACAAGAGTGACTAGGGACTGGGCAAAAGAAGAGAGACACAAGGAAATGGATGACATATATAACAGTAATTGGATCAGGCTATAAATGAGATAGTGGGAAGAATCCTTGAACAGTGAGCACGACACAGAGATGACCCAAGGCAATGTATAACAGATAGATAGGACAACTAGACTTATCTGTCATGTAGGAGACATGATCAGATTCCCCAAGTATAATGGACAAGAGGAGGAGTCAGAAAACTCGAAGTGATAGCTGAACACAGATGTACACTGAAACATGAATATCGGAAGGCAAAGAGTGCTATGTTCAAGGATGCCATGCTGCCATTACTAAAAACAAGAGAAAACTTCTTCTTTTCCTTCCCTGTTAAGTTTTAACGAGTCCAGGAAAGCCAACTCAGTTCCCTCTTCATTTTTTAACAAGCTTGAAGAGACGGGAAAATAATGCTTGATAGTGTCACTGATCCGTGGATTTAACGAGCCCGAACTAGTACATGCTCGATTGGTGCTTTCATATTTAGAGAGTCTGAAAATGCCAAAGAAGACTCCAAGGGGGTTCTTTTTCGTCCAATTTAGTCTCTTAAGGCCGAAAAAGTATAAAACACACCTCAAAAGAACTCTCTTAACTTCCGAAGAAGAAAAGGTGAACCTTTTTCGTACTTAGTCGGGAAGGTCCGAAAAAGGTTAAATTACCACCTACCCAACGCTCCTTCTATAACAGCATATAAATAGCTTGAGTTTTACGAGTGTGAAGGAAAGCAAGATCACTTGGAAAGATCCATTTGGTTACGAGAAATGGGTCTTACAACAATAAACTCGGTGCTTTGTTCTTAAGTGTTTAACGAGCATGACAAAGACACAAAGTACACTCGGAATCTTTTTCATGTTTGGATCCAGAGCACGAAAAAGAGAAAACTAAGCTCATACCGGGTGTTCCTTTTCCGTCCAATTTAGTCCCTCAGGTCCGGAAAAGTGATAAACATGTACCTGAGAATACTCTTCTCAATTCTGAAGAAAAGAGAGTGATCCTTTCTCGTATTATTCCGCATGGGCCGAGAAAGAGATAACCTACCACCATGCGAATTCCCGTTCACATATTCTTAACGAGCTTGAACGGACGAGATAACTCGGCAGTCAAGTCTATTTTTAAGGAGTTAGACCTGGGCCTAAAGAAACTCCATAAGGTGGGGAGTCCTATAAAAGGGATAGCTTGTAAAGAGAGATTCATGAGAAGCTCTATTTGGCATGAAAAATAGCTATGAGGAAACCTCAGGGCCTGAAACAGTGACGGAAATGAGTATCAAAGGCTGGAAGTAGCATATAAGGATGATACTCATGAAATAGGGATCCTAGCCACGGAAGAAAAATGGCAAAGACAAGGGACTAATGGCTTAGAATACCATAGTCCGTGGAAAAATGTTGTATACTAAGGTTAATGTGGATGATAAGTTGCCAGCATATGCTGGAAAGAGAAAAAACCACCCTATAGAAGCATCAACACTTTGAAATAATAGGTAAACATGTTCCAAGGCACAAAAGTGATGGTATTAGTCAATTAATGTTTCAAACTATAGAAAAAGACCCACTTTACAAAATTTTATTTCTATTAATAGTTTGAAAATTGAAACATTTCATACCATTTAACTTTTTGAGCCAAAAAAGACAATTTTACCCTCTATCTTTGATCGCTCGTTGTGGACAATTGGACCGGCAAAATTCAGATCCGTCAGTTGCAGGTAAATCTGCACCCAGTGCTCTTTAATTTCATCCAAACAAATTTTTAATTTGATGGTTAATTCAATTTAATTCATCAATAGAAAAAATGGCAGCGGGCATACGCGGGTTACCACGTATAAGAGTCGCGCATACGCGGTTGATGCGTGGGTTACTGCATATAGGAGTCGTGTATGATGCGCGATCTGTCCCAATAGACAGTCGCGCATACTGCGCTATGAACAAAAGTATGAAAAAGAGTTCAAATTTTTAAAATTTTTTGATGAATTACTGAATTAAACTATGTGTTTTTGTCAAGACATCATGGTGCTGGAGTGGAGGGAACGAGAACACAAGATAATGGATCAAGCGGCATTCCAAAGCCCGCCTAGCATTCAAGCTTTACGGAATAGTGGGTTGTATAAGTTCTTTTTCACATCACCAATGCGGGCCAATGTCCGCATACTAGAGTTCTTCGTTAACTATTGGGATCATGACCTTGGGATGTTTAACATTGCGGGTGAGACTTTGGAATTTACCACTCAGGATCTCTATTTTATTACCAGATTATCACATCGGGGAGCCCCGGTGAACCTAGAGGGTACTGGAAGGAGTGGGGACCCTCTGAGTGTTCAGAATTATGTAGATGTATTCTGCAGGCCAGGAACTTAGAAAAAGGGCAGCAACATTCTCATCTCAGATATACAGGACTTCACACTATAGGTACTAGCCAGTACAATTGTCAGACTTGCAGGGTCATCAGGACTACACTTGGCCACCAGGACTCAGATGAGAGTGGAAGTGGATTGCTTTAGAGGTACCCTATATGACTGGTGCTTGGGAATTACCCCCATCATGAAGAGGCAATTGTCCGATTGTAGGAGAGGAAGACGCAAGAACTTCGGATATGCTAGTATCTTGGTTGCGTTCTTCTTTGAGAGGGTTCCAGCCATGAGCCCTGCGATACCCTTAGAGATCAGACATCCACGTCAGCCGAGGCTGAGCAGGTGGGGTGACATCTTCCTCCGTCACGGAGGAGGTGACATAGTACAGAGTATGTATGATGACGATTTCTATACCTGGTGGGAACGGCAGGTGCCAGCATTGGAGCAATTTCCATATGCCGGATTAGATTTCCGAGGTGATCCAGATCTAGTCCTCCCTCCAGGAGGAGCATGGGGAGAGATGGGTAAGTCTTTTTAATTTTTATCATTATTAAATTTTTATGAATTTTCCAATGATATAATATATATACATATGTACAAGTCTAATCCTAACTCATATGTCAAAATGCAGATATTGGACCGGTCTGCCCCGCAGGGCACCCGCGCACCTTTGTACGTCCTGTAGCAGGAGGAGATCCTAAGCTGATCCAGGTACTCGAGGCAAAGCTGACTAGGCTTACCGAGCGAGTACCCACCATACGCATAGAGCATCTCCCTGCAGCCATGCAGGAGTTTGTAGTAGGAGTTCCACCAGCTTGGCTACGTCTTTTCAGACGGGTAGCTAGGGCAGTATTGGTGTATAGAGAGGCGGTGGAGGCTACCAAGGCTGAGGAGGCTGAGGAAGCCAGGAGGCGTAGATATCACAGGGACCAGCCAGGTCCTAGCGGCCATGGCAGCCAGGCATAGATTTAGGACATTTTAATGGATGATGATCCACACTTTGTATATATTTGTATATTTTGGGATCTACAGATCAGACTTGCCCTATCCTATGTATGAACATATATTTACATAT
>LPNX010571255.1:572630-707831 GCA_001517045.1 Pseudotsuga menziesii
GGGCGACGAGGAAGAGAAACCTCAGGGAGGTTACACCAGGTGTCAACATGCTTTTATGTCACTAGACATGTCTTGGAAGACCAGGGGACATTGTGGGATGTGAGAATTCCATGAGGAACTGGCCACTAATTCGAAAAATACCTAGGAAAAACAAAAACTATAAAAAGAAGCGTATCAAAGGAGGAAGGACACTCCTTAGTATCCTAGAAATCTTGTTGTGGGAGAACTCGATGTTAGGAAAGGTGAAAGAGATACTTGTTCTATGAGCACTCTTTGTTAGACAAGTGATTTCTTGCTAGGAAATTGGACTTGAGGTAGGTTGTCACCACTCTTGGCATGCATATTTTAGCTTGAGGGTAATTGGGGACATAAATCAAGACTGGTCCAAATCTACGGTTGGGTGTAGCATGGATTTTTATTTTCATTTAGCTCACTATACAACTAGGCTCCTTTAAATGTTTAAATCCCTATAGACTATGGGGCTCAAACTATATGGTTTGATGATTTATTGCTACCTATGTTAGGTTTCGAATGATGTAAAATGTTTTTAATGATTTATAGTTTCTACAAAGTGTACTTGGATGCTTTATAACTTCACCATTAATACCCAGATGCAAGGAATCCCCTGTACGGTAGTCAAACGCATGTGTGTACCAACCTAGTGAAGTCCTTGCAATTTGATTTTAATCCTTGACTGATTAATGTCTTACGGAAGTTTAAATTATCCAAGAAAGATAAGTACTTTCGGAATGTGCAATCCGCATTGAGGAAGCGGAAATACAGAAGGAAATTAAGTAAAAAGATAAGTACTTCCACAATACACATTGCGGAAGGAGATTAAGTAAAAAGTTAAGAACTTCCGCAATACACAATCTACATTACAGAAGCAATATCCCCAAAGGGAAAATTGTAAAGAAAATTAAGCACTTTCCACAATCTGCAATCCGCATTGCATAAGCGGGATTGTAGAAGGGAAATTTGTAAAAAAAATCAAGTACTTTCAGCAATCCGCAATCCGCATTCGGAAGTGGGATTCTGGAAGGGAAAGTTGTAAATAAATTTAAGTAATTTTTGCAATCCATAATCATCATTGTAGAAGTGGGATTACGGAAGGGAAATTATTAAAGAGAATTAATTACTTTTCGCAATCCGAAATTCGCTTTTCAGAAGGGAAAGATGTAAAGAAAATTTAGTACTTTTTACAATACGCAATATGCAGTACAAAAGAAGGATTGCACAAGGTAAATTTGTAGATAAAATTACATAGATCTTGAAATACACAATCCTCCTTGAGGAAGGGGAGTTGTGGAAGGCCGGTCACGGAATAGTCCATTGCAAAAGACCCGTTGCATAAAATCCGTTGTGGAAGCCATGTTGCAGAAAACTTTTAAACATCATATTTTTTTATTCAACCAATTAAGGAGTTAGGATATAGCTTCAAGGATATTTTCAAAGAGTCCTTTTTATTTTTGTTGTGTTGAATGTGTGATAGAGAGTGATTAAATTTGTCTATAGCTTATATATATTGTCAAATTTTTTTATTATGAAAATTTTAGGTGGTTTTATGGGTATGCTACAGAAAGTATCCATCTTATCTCCCATCGTTTAAGCTATTTACTTCTTCAATTAATGATGGTTGAACTTGTGTGTGGAGTGCATAAAACTTGCATTTAATTATTTAGGCTATTTATCCCTTGAATAAATAATAATTGTACTTGGAATTGTAAGGAAATCAAAAGTAGAGGACTTGTCCTTATCTCCAACATTCACAACCTTTTAAATTTGACTGACTTAAACCATGGAGTCAAATATTTTTTGTTCATATTTTAAAAGATAGATAAAAAAAAAAACCCAAATTATAGGCTCTTTATGATTACCTACTTACCAGTAAGTAATAAATAATTATTTTGAAAAACAAGATTACATAGTCGTATAAAAATGACTAAAAGACATAGTCATGGAAAAATGGCTACAGATAATACCTTTTTTTAGTAGAAGAGGCTCATCCTAAAACCAACTACGGGGATGTGTAACTCCTTCCATTCTCATTCTGGAGATAACACACGGCCTTTTTAAAAAATATTTAAAAATAATAATAAAAAATTATAATAAAAAATACATTAGATCAAATTAGACTTAAAACTTTTAGAATGACATATATAAAAAATTACACAAATGAGATAAATTAACAAGGTTTTTGCACCTCAAATATATTTCATGTGGGGTGTTATCAGAAGAATATGTCTATAAAACCCCATGTACTAACTTGTGGCCTCTTTGACATCCACGACGACGACTGATAAGATTTTTGTGGTTGCCATATTTCTATTTTGCTTTTGGTATCTCAATAGACAATTATATCTATGGTTTGTTGGTTTAGTAGGGACATTTGTATTCATGTTTTGTTATTCAAATTCTTCTCATCTATATGATGCATTATATGAAACCGTATATGTTAGGCACTAACAATGCTATAATTAATATAGTCTTACGATTTATCATTCTACAAAAGTATTTTGTTAAGATCCTTATGATTTGTTTAAGGATATAGAATAGTAATTATTAGTATTCAATATGACGTGTTTCCCACTGGTGCAACTTTTATTTATTTTTATGCATTTCATCATTATATAAAATCTAGGAGTAGAAATCACATGCTAAGATTTCCCTTTTTACAACTAGTACTAGAATTCTTGATTGGGTCTCAATCTTCTCATGATTCTCGTTCTTGTCGGAGAAACACTGTGGCCTCTATCATCTAGTTTAATGTGAGTTAAGAAGGTCCAACAATTTAACAACCTTGAAAAATGGGACTAGGTTACAGACAACAGTCCTATAGCCTAGGCTTGATAATTTGCATATAATGTATAGTTCTATTATTATTATGATATCTTTATCATAGTTACATTGGTATAATAATACATCTATATATTGCACTATTTTATCTTGTGTTTATTTTCTAATTGTAATACAAAATAGTCTATGGCCCAATTCCACAATTATGACTGACAACTCTATTTTGTTTATAATTTAATGTAGAATATGAGGCCCAATTCCAGTCAGGATTTAGAATACAACAATCGATTTGTTAATTAATTTTACTAGACTTTGTTGCCAAATGTATTAGTTAGGGAAATTCATTGAATTCTAGTACAATTGTATTGGATTATGCTTCACAATGCAACATTTAGGCTAACTATTAAATATACCATTAAAATTGCAATAATAACTAGAACATGACAATGTGTATGTTACGAATTGTCTATACTCTTATTACAATCATAGATAATTTAAATTTATGTTTATCTAGCATAACAAATACAGATACCATAGAATAACAATATATTATTTTTACTAGTACAACATTGTTTCTCTTACTATTTACACCACATGCACAATATTATGTATATTACTATTTACAAATTCATATTATTATTTATTCTACAATCTATGGATGGTTAACTGTTCATTTCTATTGATGGTTACAAGCATACATAGATTTAGATAATTTCACAACAATCATAGATTTACATGAGCATGCATAGAATTAGATTCACTAGATAAAAGTTAATACATTCATATATAGATACATTTCAACATAAACATAGTAATCAAATTTACAAGATCTAGGTCTAGGAAGCGATTTGTTCTAGGTCCTGCTGATCAAACTGCAACTATTGTAGGTATTTCCATGACCTACTAAATCATATCAATGTAGAAAACTCTAGTCTTAGTTTCTCCACAATCGCCCCTAAGCCGAGTTATGGTCTCTCTAGGGTGTATTTTAGAAGTTATTTACTCTTCATATTTTCTTTATGTTTAGTAATATGCAATTTAGCTATGGTCTCAACTCAACAATTCAATTTCCAACGTACATGGTAAATATACCTCTTCAACACATACAAATAATATTCTTGTCTTTATAGACAATATTTTTGTTGTGTGTGTACCAAGTAGTTTCTTATCAACTAGAACTGAACACCTTTTTGATTCTACGTTATATGGAGAAAGATATTTTCCACCATGATTGGACATAGATATGGTGATATGAAAGTAGATACCATTGGTTAGATTCTTCCATTTGGTTGTTCATTTTTAGATTTTAAATTTATGAATATCTCTCTCTCTCTCTCTTGATTGTATTACTCTCTTATCTTGGACAAAAAAACTTCACCCATGGTGTTCTTTTTCCTCCTATTTTGTAGAGGAGGTGTTTACTGTATTTTGTTAATTATTAGGTGTTTCCGCCTATTTAGAAGTTACATTCATTATATGAATCTATTCATTTTCCATTTCTCTCCTTTATTTAATTTCTATTTTTTTGGCTTAACTTATTCTTTCTATTTAATTTATTTAAATTTCACTATTTATCTGAATTATTTTTCTAGGGAAACTATGACCTAGCTTATATCAGTTATCCCCCACAACAAAAGAAAATATATCACATAGACCCATAAAAAAATTAAACATATAGAAGATTCATTACATTGGTTCACAATGGGAATACTTAGCTGCATACAATGGTTAGCAAATCAGGGTATTACATGGAACCAATGGATTCTTTCTTTTCCATCAGATTCAATGGATATCCACCTAGAACCTTCTCTCCCATGTGAGGTATTCATTAAGGAAACCATTTGTTTCCCTTTATGTTCATCTTGAAGATTGAAGGTTTTGGAATATTCCTGAAAGCTACATTTTCTCAAGATGATTTGGTTGGAATCCAAACAGATAACAACAATCTCATCATGTCTCATTTGTAGTTCCTTGACTATCCAATGCTTATGGGTGTACCAACTATTAAGTAATCCTATTCTATCCATAATATTCTCAAATATTTCATTGATACCTCTTCCACTCTTATAATTACGACTAAGTCCAAGATTTCCTTCTTTAATATTCATTTTTTAGTTCAAAACAATTTATCCAGAATATTAAAATTTTGTCGAGGTTGTTTTCCCACCAAATATTTGGCTCTCCCTTATTATATTCATATGAATTCCCCAACTATTGTACTAAGCTTCTAGATAATATGGATAAAAAACTGGATAAATGGTCATTTCAATCTCTCAACATGGGGGGGAACCTTGTTTTTGTTGATATTTCCCTGTAAGTTCGTCAACCTATGCTGTCTCTATTTTTGGGACTAATATTAAAATGATATTCATGATTCTCTCTCTGGGCAGACCTGGGTTTACTTTATTGTACCAACAAAACCCCTAGCTCACTGGCCCTTTTGGCAACAGGCTGCAGAACGGCTTGAAGTCTCACCCAAAGTGATCCTAGATGGGGTGGTTGAAGAATCAAGCTTCCTCAACCAGGTTCTGTAGCATCCTAGGTCCTCTTAACTCTACTTAACTAGCTAAATCTCCCTGCAAGGGCTGTTTCTCTCTTCCTAGCTGACTCTACTATGGGACTAATTCTTATCGCATCGCACCTTCTAGGATGGTGGGAAAAATTTATATTCTTCTCAACTCTTAACCTACAATATCTCACACCGTATCTCCCCCAATAGTGTGATATCACCTTTCTACACTGCAATATTTCCTACAGTTAGACTTAATATGCTCATCAACTGTCAAGATCCGGAGGCCTCCTCTCTGGGTATAATAGCTCAGTTAGCCTTCATTAGGGTGTTAAACAACTTCACTTAAGTTCCTATAGTTTAACGTGCTTAACATCAATTACTCTCAACTCACTGAACTAAATATACAAAAGTCACTTAACATTGTAGCTGTTAGCTGTCGTGAATCAAGCACTGATAAACTCATATACAGAATACTCGACACATTCAACTCACATTTCACCTTCTATGTTATTGTAAAACAAAGGAGAGCATACATACATTCATTAACTGATAAGCAAAGTTCATGTAACAGATAATAGATAGCAAATAAGTAGAGCACAATCACATGAAACAGTCGCACAACACACAGATGTTACGTGGTTCACCTACAGGGGGGAAGCTACATCCATGGGAATTGTGTTTATATTTAATATTGAGAGAGTGAACACAGTTCTGCTACAACCTCTTGTGCAGCTTGAGATATTCTGGGAAATTCCATGCACACTACTGGGAGCCCTTCTCTTAGATCTCTTCTCTTCCTATAATTCTTTCTTCTTACAATATACCCTTCCTCTCTCTCTCTGAATCCCTGTGGATTGTTACATTCATGCTCAAGGAGCTGGCCACTAGTTACAGTAAGATAAGTACAGAATTAACGACAGAACCATAGCTCAACCCTCCCTCAATGTGTCACAATACTGACGACAACTAGAAACCAACCCAACCAACAACCCACCAACAAAAAAAATACATGATTAAATAGGTGGCCAGAAGGTCTCACTGTGATAAAAAACCGTGGGCCTATCCCAACAGTAACCCAAAACCCTAACTATGACAGTTGGCCTATCTGTACTTTGAACCGCCACATACTGGTCACACCGCAGCTTCCTGCAGTTTTCCGTGATTTTTGGCGCTGATCGCATGTATGGGTGCCACTTCCTTAGTCGCTCCCCTTCTATCCTTTATCTTTAATACATCAGCCCGTTGCTCCTTCTCCATTTATAAGGGTAGTTGATCCCTCCTGTCATTGCCGCTACCTTAAATGCAGTTGTTCAGCTCTTTTCTCGGCTGCTTCAAGTACTATTTCCTTTGAATTCCTTATTTCAACAGCCGCGATTTCTGGCCCTGATCTGTGGTGGGAAATGCTCTACAGCATCGTACCTTGATCATATCTCTTATATCACTAGCTTATCGGCATCGCCAAAACTATCTTTCCTCCAAAAATTGTCCATCTTCTACCAAAAATGGAAGCTTCTCCTGTATCTGCGGGGCCCTGCTCCAACAATCCCCTAACACTTGTGGCTCGTTCTTGAGCCACTAAGTGCTGGTTTCTTTTTCTATAGCTTCTCCTTGGCTTCCTACGAAGTCCTTATGAATCTCCCCTTGAGTCCTGTGACATATTTGTCCATATATTTGACACAGTCTTGTGCCGCTTCAAGCATAACTTGACTAATGATGGGGTCTTCTATGCTATCAATTACACTCTTGCTTGCAGTGAACTCCTTGACCTTCTGCTCAACCGCATCGACCAGCTCTATGATTTGTTCCTGATATGGTTGAAGCATATTATTGAATTGTATCTCTTTTTCTCGCAACTGCTATGCTTCCTGTTGCAAACAGTTGATCTCTGTCATCTTCTTCATCTTTGCAAGAGCTCCTAAGCTCTTGACTTCTTCCTTTATTTTTGTTATTGCATTCTCAATTTTTTGGATGCTCTCTTGCAAATCCAGTCTATCTGGGATCTCTTCTAGCTCCAACCATGTCTTCATTGCATCAGCTGGCAATGACTCTGCATCATCTATGCGACACTTCATCTGTGTTGAAGTGATTCTAAAGGCCTGTGCCCTTGCTTCTTTGTATACCTCGGGTGTTCTAGGCGCTTGAGCCTCAAGGTCAACAATTTGGGCCTTGTGGTCTTCCACCATCTTGACCATTGTCTCTTCCAAAGCCTTTGCTTTATCTGCAATTCTTCTTACTTTCTGTGTTAGAGGCAAGGAAAACTGTATGTTACATTGGGGTAACTCCAATGCGATGTTCTGCAGGACTTGACTTAGATCCTGTTCTCTTTCTTCATGTAGTCTTAGCTCCATCACCTTTGTATAAAAGCTTGTGGTGAGCTCTTCATTATGTTGTATCAGCTGAGTGTTCTGGTTATAAGTCGTAACCTCTCTATCCCTGAGCTTTGCGGCTATCTACTGCTGGATCATTTGTAGTTGATCAATGAGGAATTGTGCCAGATTAACCTCAATAGGTTGTCTAACCTGTATCTGCACATCAATCATCGAAGCAGGGAATCGGATGCTCCCTGGCGGTATCAATACTGTATTGGTGCGATCCTTTGCAAAGACTTCCTCACGGGAAATCTATGGTCTTGAGCTTTCTTCTGCTGTCGCTTGGATTGGTTGAGTCTGCATCATAGCAGTCTTCTCAGTTAGTGCTTTCAACTCCAGAAGCTACTTATCTATCGTGCTCTGCATCTTGTCCTGCGATGTTTGTATCGCCTGAAATGAGTCCCGCATCTCCTTCTCCAATCTCACTGTGATGAGATCATAGTCATCCTCTGTTAGTGCGGTCTCTGTAGTTGGATTTGAGGCTTTGAATTATTTCTTCTTTTGTGCCATTGGTGGCACTTTTACTGCATCTTTCCTCTTGACACCCACCTTACCATTTCCTTTGTCTAATGGATCTATCGATGCGGTATCTGCCGGTGCAAGTCCTACTGTGGCATCTTCTAATGCCTTCTTCCACTCTTCATCAAAGTCTTTGATGACATATTCCACATTCTGTGCTATCATCCTGAACCATCCAATAGCCCAATCATCCTTTCTAAACCCTTTTGGCCTCAGATAGATTGTATGCATGTCCGCAATGAAATCAATCCAACTGTGATACATGTCAACAACCTCTGTGTTGATTCGCACTGTCTCATGGATGAGTTGCTTCAATAGCTCATAGTATTCATAGAATACTATCATATTGATCTTTTTCTTGGCTAGACTGTTGCTTTCCCATAAGTTTTCATACTGTGTTCCTCTGCACTCTCCACCTCGTAGTTGTAGAAACTGGGTATGGGGCGGCTCTCTCAGCCCAATGAATGCACATAATATAAGCAGCCACGAGAAGTGGAAGGGGTGGTTTGGTTTGTCCTTTGCTGCCAAACAATCTGCAAGAAAAACATTTAATAAAAACAAACACCAATTAAATTTTTCACCTTCTGCAACCTGCATGGTAAGGTGAATTACTACTCTGTGACTTCTTCTGGGCGAACTTTGGTTAACAGTTTGCCTACAAGCAGACTAGCTGTAAATCTGAGTGTATCATCTGCTAAGGCTGTGAGGTCATAATCCTGACCTCCTCTCTTTAGCTTATACTTGCTAACTAGAAGCGCTGGTAGCTTAATATCCTTGCTTTTCCCTGATATATGTGTCTGAGGGTCCTTACTGCTTTTGGACAACCCAGTGATGCGGTGTATCAAATCGACGTTCAACCCTATTACCCGGCCAGAGGTAACCTCCATGTACACAGGAGAGTAGCATACACACCATGGCATTAAACTCTGTGCCTCGTCCGAAATGTGGTATTTTCAACAAATTGAGCAAGCCTGACTGCTCAAGAATCTGGACATGTTCCATAGGAACAAACTCATATGCACCGGTCCGTGGGTTCCTCCGAACCATAAGATACTGATCCTACCGAAACTGAGGATATGTCTTACTATCTCCAAGGTTATAGTCTGTAAATTTGAGAGCATGGACATATCCTAGCAGTTCTCCATCTTTTTTTACGCAAGGATCAATCGACGGTAGTAGAATAGGAAACTTAGCACCCTTGGGAATGGTTACCTCTGGTGCGTCCTTGACTCGTGGAAAAATGTATACTGTTTCCATATGAACTTCTTCTTCTTGCTCTGAGCTAGACTCTTCTACTATCTAAGCTTGAGTCTTCGTCCTTGGCGTCTGCCTGACTTGTGTTGCACCTAATTTCACAATCCTGGGCGGCGTCGTCATAGCAGACTTGTGGCCACCATGCTTGAATCGTCGCACGATGTCTTATAAAGGTTCCTTCTTGGACATAAACTGCCTGATGGGATACTCTGGACTGGTAATGGCTACAAAAATGGGGAAACCAGCACTCTGTAACTGGAGTATCTTTGCACAGGGAAAACTCTTCAAATTACTCTATAACTCTCAGAAATTGCAAAAGTAACCCTTCTGTTTGAATGATCTATGTATTTGTAATGAAGGCGGTAATATCTAAAGCAATGGTCACTTAGGCTGGACCCGTTGGTGGAATTTATTGCATGGACAAGACAACAACCCGCACCCCGATCCTCATTAATTGCTGAAAACTCGTTCAAATTTCCCTCAAAAATTGTGTGTAAGCGACAGTCTCGACCAAGATTTACGAAATCTAGGACAATCATTGTACTACTTCCAAATTTAGGGCAACATATACCTGTCATATCTAGATTAATTGCTTGTTAGGAGGTGAAGTGACTGGCCCTCTTTCCCTTTCAAAATTGTCTTCGTAGCACGGGGAACATTGCCTCGCTGCGATGTCACACTGCATCGTCCTAGACCAAAAAGTTGGTGTGAACTCCACAACATTCAAAAACTCCACAATCGTCGTATGAATTACACAAAATAAACTTTTCTGCTGTGATTCCTCCTATTTAGAACTTTTTCACTTGGTGTAGACTAGTTATGGGTGCGATGTCTCCTTTCAACTACACTGGACATCTGCACCACTTATTTCTCTGCATTAGGGCTAGGAGGTGGAGTGGCTATCACTATAAAGCTTAAGGCTACTACCATTAATCAAAGTAGTAACAAGTTCCCTGTTTAGTTTACTGAGCTAAACGACACCTCCTTCTGTGACTTGCTGAATCTAATACGACCCCAACCAATGTATCTTGAACTTCCTTGGAAACTTAACAAACTTGCTGTCATAAAGGAGCACTAGGTCTCCTATTTAAAAAATCTTTCTCTTGATGTGCCTGTCATGCCAAGATTTTTCTCATGCGTTCTTCACTTTTTGATGAAATCCTGCGATGAATATGTCTTCTTCTAAGGAAAGGAGCTGCGCTAATCTTTCATGCATCATATCTGTATCATCCATCTCGATAATTTGAGCAATTCTTAAACTGGGAATAATATATTCCATAGGCATAATAGCCTCTTATCCATACACCAAGCTGAAAGGTGTGTGTCCTGTGAGTTTCTTGCATGTAGTCCTATAAGCCCATAACACAGCATTAACCCTGAGGTCCTAATCATCTCTTTGGTTGTTATAGATCTTAGTAAGAGCATTTTCTAGAATTTTGTTAAACGCTTCCACTGTACCATTAGCTTGTGGGTGGTAGGGAGTGCTCTTATGATGCTGTATCTAAAATTCCTCCATCAAGGCCTCAATAGTGTGATTCAAAAAGTGTGTGCCTTGATCACTCATCAAAATTGCTGGACATCCAAATATACTTATGATGTTTTCAAAAATGTACTGTGCAGCTTTAGTAGCATCACAATTCCTTACTGCTTTGGCCTCTGCCCACTTGGTGAAGTATTATGTTTTTGTGATGATATATCTCACACCAGTTCATTTCCCTCGTGGGTTGATAGGACCCATGAAATCTATAGCCCACTTGTCAAATTCCCGCAGCGTAATCTGTGGTCGCAGTGGCATTTCATCTATCCTCGAATGTTTTCCTACCCTCTAGTAGATATCGTAGCATCTGCATAAATCCTTAGTGTCTTTATGCAAAGTATGCCACCATAATCCTACAACCAGAATTTTCTGAGCAGTTGGATTTCCTGCAAAATGACCTCCTGCGGTACCTAAATGTGCTTCTCTGATAATGGCCTCTTTCTCGTGCGGCATAATGCATCTGCGCAGGACTTCATCTAGACCTAACTTGTATAAATGTCCTGCGATCAAAGTGAAATCTATTGCTTTGAAAACTAACTATTTCTTTTGCTGCTTAGTAAACTCAACTGGTGCCCACCCTGTAGTGAGAAAGTGAATAATATGTGCGTAATACTCATCCGGGATCTGGATAGAAAACAATTGCGCATCTGGAAAATTATCTTCTAAATTACTTGGTTCTTCTCCTAAGCCTATCAATGACAGATGATCAAGTCCTGCATTCAATCTCCCTGGTTTTACAATAATTTCAAAATCATACTCCTGAAATAGGAGTAACCATCTACAGATCCTTCCCCCTAACACTGGCTTATTAACCAAATACTTTAAAGTGGAATGGTCAGTGAACATCTTGAATGGGGTACCCAACAAGTAGTACCTAAACTTCTTTAGATCATACACCATAGCTAATCCTTCTCTTTATGAATTGGTGTAGTTCTTTTCTATGGTAGATAGCTTTCTGCTTGAGTACGTGATAGGGTGATCGATACCCCCTTCTCCTGGCTGTGTTAAGACAATCCCCAGTGTGATGCCAGATGCATCCGCATGTACATGAAATGGTTTGTTCCAATCTGGAAATACTAAGATGGGTGCTATAACCATCTCCTCTTTAAGAGTGTCTAAACTTTACTGGCATTCCTCATTCCATAGGAATTTCACTTCTTTTTTTAACAGCTTTTCCATAAGTGTTGTGATCTTTGCATAGCCCTTGATGAATTTTCTATAATACCCTGTATGACCAAGCACTTTCCTCAATTGCTTGATTGAGTTGGGTGCTGGAAGATTTGCAATGATGGAAATCTTTGTAGGATCTACCATCAATCCTTGTCTGCAAACAATATGACGCAACAAAATACCAAATGGTGCGCAGAATATACATTTCTTCAAGTTAAGAGAAATCTGATATTGCCTACATTTCTCTAACATGAGCCTTAAATATCCTATATGCTTTTTGATTAATCCAAATACAGTCCAATCATAAAAATAGACTTCTAAGAATTTATGGATGTATTCCTTAAAGACAACAACTACTACTCTAGAAAAAATAGCTGGTGCATTTTTAAGACCAAAAGGCATTACCGTATACTGGAATGAGCCCCATTCTGTCAAAAAGGTGGTCTTATGTCGATCCTCTGGATGGATTCTTATCTAGTGATAGCCTGAAAATCAATTAGTGAATGAGTAGATCTCATGTCCTCCGACATTGTCTAAAACTTCATCAGTAAAAGGTGTCAAGAATGGGTCATGAAGTGATGCATCGTTGAGTTTGCGCAAATCAACACAAATCTTGATTTCTCCTTTAGTTTTCTTTTTCTGCACAACAATGGGACTAACCCATTCTCTCTCTTCTACTGGCTCAATGATGCCTGCTGCTAGCATCTTATCAATCTCATCCTTAACTTTTTCTTTATAGCAAGGATTTAGTCTGTATGGACACATCTTAACTGGACTAGCATCCTGTTTCAAAGGTATCCTCATGACTCCCAAATCTCCTACTATTCCCTTCATCTCTATAAAATTAGTGGGAAATAAGTCCTGATATTCATGTAACAAATCTGTGATGTGTCCTACCATTTCATCATCCCAATAGTCTCCAATAAAGGCAAACTTTGGTTATGTTTCTATGCCAATATTGATCTTTTTAATCTTAATAGGCTCTGTGACAGCTGGAATCTCTAGCTTTGGTCTGTCAACTTCACGAGTCCCTTATGACTCTGGAATGTTGATACTGCGAGGATTCTCATCCTTGTCACCTGGCTCTTCTGTGAAGTTGTAACACTCGAGCGCATGTTCTAACTGGATGGCCCAATCAGGCTGAGCATACACTGGTAGGGTATAGTCATCAAATATCTTAGTCTTTATAATCTCTAGAGCCTGATCAATGCTTGGATACTTAAAATCAAAAGTGAAAGTGAGTACAAACTGTTTATCATAACTAGAGATGTAATCATTCCTCTGCGCAACTCTGTCTCAGTGTACCAGTTTCTTGGGACTGTGTCTAAAGTGTGAATGAATAGGTGAACCCATTCATCCTCTGGAATGTCTGACCAATTCTGTTCACAAATATTAATATGTGACCTGGGGTCACTTTCTCCTGCATATTTCTACTGTAAATGCTCCTTGTCATTAGAGAATATGATCGCCATCAATCTCTTAAAATCATCCCATGATGCAATATTTTCTTTATGTGCATGCCACCATCTTGCAGGTGTGGCTCTTACTGCAAGGTCAATAACTGCCATCCTCTGCTCATTAGGGATTTCCTGCTCAAAATGCTGTAGAAATTCATTGACACCTGCTAAGCCATCAAACGACAGAATATCCTTATTCTTTGTTCCAATCCATCACAGTGACTTAGTCATAAATGCAAATCTATGAGCTAAAACTTCATAAATTCTATTCTGCCAATTTTCAAAACCAACATCCGAATCCAATGCGCATGAGCTATCGCATCACCAACTAATATTTCCTTCTGTAGTGGGATTGATAGAATCACTCTAGTTAGTAGTCATTTGATAGAGGCTCTCCATATTACGCACCTCTTCCTCTGCTCTGATAGGTTCAATGTATCGAGGACCCTGAAAAGGATCCAACGGTGCAATGACTTGAATCTGTTTATCCTCAAAGGTAATTTGTCTTGTATTCAAATTGATAACAACCATGTTATGAATTGCCCAATCATTACCTAATAAAGGTGGATACAGTCTTCTATCGCCAATAATTTCTATGACTTCAAAATTTGCAAAGTTGCAAACTCCATCAATATCAACTGGTACTTGCAGTAATTGACCTAGTGGTGATACCCTCTGCTGGTTAGCTAATCACAGATGGATAGGTGATCTGGCTAAATTAGGGCTACCCATCTCTTCCCATGTCTGCTTAGTAAGAAGATTTACCTATGATCCTAAATCTAGGATTAACTCATACATTTCAAACTCTCCAATTTGTGCTATGAGTCTCATTTCTCTTCCTGTTCTTGTATGGCCCATAATATTATGAACAGCATGCTGCGTACTGCTCACAGAAGAAGACTCCTGATGTCGATCTATGATGCGTTGAAGCTCTTCTATGGATTTCTCATTTCTTACGAGTTTCAAGTAGCTCCGCAGGAAGGATTGTACACTTCCTGTCAACTCATCCTCTTCGCACCTTCCAGATGTGGTAGCCTGCGATATCTGCACAGGACTAATGCCACAAGGTTTTTGCTACGGTACACCCCTACAAGGAAATATTGTTGGGACGCGTTATCTAAGTTTTGGTAACTCCACGGTTGTGGAGGAAGTTTGTAAGCGGAGTTATGGGTCAATATAGTCTTAGGGGTGTTGGGGTAAGTCAAAAGCCCCTTTTTGTAATAAACCCATGGTTTAAATCTAGGGTTTAGGGTTGGGTTCCCATGGTTTTGAATCCATGTTTTTGTAAATAGTGCGATATAAATAAGCACTTGTGTAAATAAGAAAGGTTAGGTTTTATTATGTAAGAAAGATTAAGGCGAGGGTAAGGCTGATTTTGTAAGGAAAGGTTAAGTCCCAGCTGTGTGCGTGGACGACCTCTGCAGCTGTGTGCGCAGAGGGTTTTTTGTAAGAAGGTTAAGGAAAGATCTGTAGCTGTGTGCACAGAGGCCTGCTACTATGTGCGCGGCTTTTAAGGACTGAAGGAATCTGCAGCTGAGTGCGCAGATCAAACTGTGGTTTTGTAGCAAGTTGAATAAAACACAGTTTGGTGGACGTAGCCCCTACACTGGGGGTGAACCACGTTATATCTGGTGTTGTGGTTTCTTGTGTTATTTCTATTTCTGTTATATTTTATGCATTAATAACTATATACATCTGATAATTTAGATCGCTGCTAATAACAAGCTTCGCTGTAAATTCCCTGTAGTGGGTTAAGCAAGTCACAATTGTCTATCTATCTGCGAAGTTGTATATGAATGAATGGTAAATCTTTGTGATTATTGATTAATAAGATTATTAAAGGCTAAGGTACAGTAATACCCCTCTCTGCTTGTAGAAATCTGATTCTGCAGCACCCCATAGCTATTTCGGGTGAGACTGCAACCTGCGCACAGGTTGTTGCCGAAAGGGCCAACACTGTGGGTCTTTTGTTGGTGCGAAATAAAAGGATTAAACCCGGGTCTTCCCTATTTCCCAACAAATTGGTTCCGTTGTTGGTTGAACTCAGTATCTGCTCAAGAGGGGTTTATGTCGTACCTCGAGGGCTATGTTCTAGAGGCCCTCTGTGAAGGAAATCGGTGATTGGTTTGCCGAGACTTGTCTGATATTTGCATAGCAAGAGAATACAAATCTGCGTCGTAGCGCCAGTGACTTTTTACAAAGGTATGTTTTTTGTGATGCTTATGAAATTTTCTTTGCTAGTATCCACATAGAGTTGCACCAGTGGTTGTCTAGGTTAACAGAGAGAAGGACGAACTTTCAAGCTCAACGGATTCCCACGTGGACCCCCGCAAGGGTCAATCTTGTGCAACACATGAACAATGAGGTATCCCACACCATTGATTTCTGGACGACGTGAATGTTGGAAGCCTTCGTGACAGAATTTGCCATTGACACCGGTACCTCCTTTAGCGAAGCTGAACGGAAGTTCTTCAAAGGCCCCCGAGGTAAGTTTTTGAATTCATTAAGCTTGAGGATTAAAATACTATTAGCTGAAAAGGGTATATTGCTATTTGAATCAGACTGTTAGCTTAGTAGTACTAACATATGTTTGCAAGTGATAATAACTTCGACGAGCAAAGTGGTTTGCCGCGAAGTGAGAAACGTTACAAAAGAGATTTTGATACCTATCCCTTAGGTCAGGCTATCGCGTCCTCCCTTGTAAATCCTCAACAGCCAAAACCTAAAGAAAACCTTCTGGTTGGAAACCCTCTTGACACCCCGCCGCGTAGTTCTGTTACCCCTGAAATTCCGTCGCAGTCTGATAGTCAACCAAGTCCAAGTATTCTGGCCACAGGTCAGTCTGTCCCCATAAACCCCCCCCATCAACGTCCTGTCCCCCTCCCAACCCTCCCAAAACCCCCATGGCCCACCTAGCCGATGACATTAAGCTGCCCCTCTTCAAAGGCACAGGATCAGAAGACCCCGAACAGTTCTGGTTCTTATGTGAAGCAGTATTGAACGCGAAGAATATTACAGACCTGGATGTGAGAATTGCCTAGCTCATTACGTCTTTCAGGGATCGGGACCTGACCTGGTTCATGAAATTCTCCAGTACCAAGAGCCCCACTTTGGATGAGATCAAGGCAGCTATAATCAAATAATTTAAGAATCCCAAATCAAAATCACAGTCTATCACTGAACTGAAAGAGATTCAGCAACAACGTGGAAAATCAGTGTGGGACTTTGATCAGTGATTCAAAGTTATACTAGACCAAGTCAGCTTTACCATTAGTCCTGCACACCACAAGGAATGGTTTATCGCAGCATTATTACCACATATCAGAACTCCGCTCATGCAACAGAAGGTTGTCGACCAGCAAGAGGCTCTGTAAATCGCAATGAAGCTAGAGACCGCCCCCGTCGGAGATGATTCTAGTATTGCTCAAATACAAGCACAGCTAGCAGCGATGGCCCTGGAGCTTCGTGATATGAAGAAAGCTAAAACTAGTCGAGAAGAGGTCTGGTGTATGCAATGTCGGACAGAAGGTCACGATTGGGACCAGTGCCCCATGGTCAGAACTTACCTAAATACGGGTGCGCCCAACCAATTCAATCCCGGTGTCCTATATTGTGAGATTTGTCGAACAACTGGCCAACATCGCCCTGAAAACTGCCATCTTCTTCAGAGGTATGTTCAAGTTCCCAAGAACCCCTACTGCAAATTCTATAAGTCAGTAGGGCATAATGAAGAGGAGTGTCGTAGCTATGACCTCTTGAGAGAGCGCACCTCTGATGCCTACCGAGTGCAAAATGAAGCCCAGAATAATGATGGATATGGTTACCATGGCGGTGCCCCTGGAAGAGGTGCCTTTGGAGGTCGCGGCCATGGTGGTATGACCGGAAGAGGAAGAGGCCAAGTTGTGTGTTACAATTGTAACCAAGCTGGCCATTTGGCTCGCGACTGTCGGAACCCCACCACAACCTGTCGGTATTGCCACGTAGTAGACCACATGATTGAACAGTTCCCCCAGCTCATAGAAAAGATTCAGGAAAACAACAGTGGCCCTACCCAGAATATTCAGTTGATCTCTGTTGAGCAGAGACCTGCCGCAGCCATCAATGTGGTCACCCGAAGTGGAGCTACGACGCACATTCAGAATACGCAGACACAACCTGGAAAGGTGTGCGCGTGTAAGGCCTCTGAGAACATCCCAACACTTGACACTGTGAAAGACCACACACCAGTCAAGGCATCCTAGTGCGATATTGTTGACCCTCGCACAGCAGCAGTACCTGCGTGGCAACCTCAGCAGGTGTCGCAGCCACAAGATGCTTCGACGGATAAAGTAAGTACACTCTCCTCCTTTTTACAGAGTTGTATGAAACTCTTGAGGAATCAGAATGCTTTAAAGGAGCTGCAAAAAGTTCTTGCTGTCACAGAACCTCAGAGAGGAATTGATCAGGAGAAAACTGTTAGTCATGTCCAAAGAATGGGGAGGGAAATGAGATTGAATGTCCAGATAGGAGAATATGATATGAATGATGTCATTTTGGATCTTGGATCAGAAGTTAATGTCCTACCCAAGCAGACCTGGGGACAAATGGGAAAACCTTTTGTGGATTGGTCACCTATACAATTGAGATTAGCTAACCAGCAAAGGATTGTACCTCTAGGGAGACTTCTTAGTGTTCCAATAGATATTGATGGGGTAAGTACTCTAGCAGATTTCAAAGTTATCGAGATCATTGATGACAGCAACCCTTATCCAGCCATGTTGGGAATCGAGTGAGCCATGGAAAATGCTGCAATCATCAACCTTAAGAGAAGACAGATGACCTTCGAAGGAAATGGTCTGCGAGTTATCATACCCCTCGACCCATCCCAAGGAGAAAGATATATAGAACCAATCAGAGACGAAGGCGAGCAGGATACTCTAGACCACATCTACAACATTACAGCCAAAGAAGAAGATTATGTCGAGCCTGATGCCGATGGCATGATGGATTGGCAATGTGATAGCTCCTGCATGTCTGATTCAGACGATGGTATAGAGAATTGGCAGAATCGATTGTACGAGCTACATGGCCATAGGTGCGTGGAAATCATTAAGTTTCTTAGATGCATTAGTGCGCAGCCCAGAGAGTTGCCTACATGTGTTGGGTTGACAGACCCTGGAGAATGTATTGCACATTTATCAGAACAAGTACCCGAGTCACTAAGAATGCAGACCCTGGAGACAGCATTAGGAGCTACAGCAGCATGGTGGACTGATCACATAAAGTCTACTCCCAGTTGGGGAGCCTGCCAGAAATTTCTGCGCCGCAAATTCATAAACCAATCCCAAGAGGTACGAAGTAAGTTCAATGGGCAGAATAACCCTCAGGAACATTTGAAACAATGTTATACAACATGGGAAAACATACCTCGTGAGGAGTGGGTGCATCAGTTAGTGCACACCTTGGAACCTATAGCAAAAAATTGGTATATGGAGGCCAAGCTCCGACCCGGTATTGTAAGTGGGGATGATCTTATTGATAGCTTTTTATTTACATTCTCTATTAATGAAGCTTGTCCTGTGTTAGATATAACTATCAGGTCAACCCACGACAAGGCAGATGATGATCAAGCAGGAATTGAATACCAAACCAAGGGGCAGAACCAAGAAGCCAGTCCGCCAAACATAACCGTCCTATCGCAGACATTACCCGGATGGGTCAAAGGGCAATATTGTGCCGAGGATGTTTTTTGTCACGAAGCTCAAGCCATGATTCTGCCGAAGACCAAAAACACAGCGAGGCTTAAAACCTGACAGTTGGGAAGCAGCCAAAGTGGTGGCGGTAGTGCTTTAATTACCTTAAATGCCTATACTAAGAAGATTATCGGAAATTGAGTACCACTTGGACAAGATTTTCGCCAGATTTGGTGCCTTCAATGCACCATCCTGCCCGATTTGATTGATGGAGTGTATAAGAAGACGCCTAAGTTAGGGAAAATTGTATTCTGCATTTCTTTAAGATTTTCGAGTGAACCCATGACAACAGAACAAGAGCTTGACGACTTAGTAAGAGAATTCAAGCAAGAGGGTCTGATAAGTTGCTCTAATCGGCCGCCTGCCTATGTTCCCCGTGAAGAAGCCCACCCAACACCACCACGGCTGATGCAGACACGGTCTGCCAAGAAAAAGTCCAAAACTGAAGTTCGCTCCAAGCAAAACCAAGACCGGCATAGGCAAAGAGGGCAAACCCCAGCAGGTCATCCCATGGACCCCCCCAGTTCAGCACAGGTCCCGGCTGGGGATAGGGAGAACATTGCCCCACCGCGGCCACCGTATCTACAACCTATTCGACCAGGCGCCGGGCTACCCCGTCGAACAAAGCAGTTCACATTAATCACACCCTCGCTGCCACAAGGAGTTCAGTTGATCGGAAGCATGACAGGGAAGATAGATCGACTTAAGTACAACGATCATGACCCAAATGACCATGGCAAGTTTCCACAGTTTGCACCAGTAGAATACTTGCACCGCGTCAAATACCTAGATAATAATGTGACACTACTGGAAGTACAACAGTGGGCTACGGGCCTAGACAAAGCTGGCCTACTCAAGCTGCTTGACATTCCGCATTTTGGGCGCGGCATACATGTGACCATAGTGGCCAAACAGTTGCTAGCATTAGTACATAATGGCTACTTATGGATAGGGGACTAGCAAATTCCTATTGATGCTGCACTCATTCATAAGATCACAGGTTTACCAATGGTAGGAACTGATCCGGGAACTGAATTTCCCTCCAAACATGAGGATACAAAGCTCGCACAAACTATGAAAGAGCGGTTTGTCCTGACAAAGGGGAAACGGGGGTATCACACTTCCATGATTCATGAACAGAACATTCTCGTTGCAGCTGAACTCTTAGCCTGCAAACTCATACGAAAATGCTGGCCAACTGAAGTCCCTGCTCCGGTTATCTGGATTGCTATGAACTGCGCTGAGGGGTACACTTACAATTGGGCTGCATACCTTGCGAAGGAATTCTTGGAGGACGCTTGCGACGCACAGGAAAAAGGTAGACCTTTTCATTATTCCTGGCTATTAACACTTATTGCATTAGTAGGGTGGAAAGAACCCACCAAAGCTCAGTTTGTAGAATTAAACCCAGGAACGCCGAGGGCTATGAGGTACGCCTCCCTATGGATATCCCCAGATAAGGTATCTCAGCAGATGACGAACACTGTGTTCATCTTTTATGCCATGAGTATCCACTATGAGATTCTGCGAACACCAAGGCTTACCAATGAGTTGTTTTCCAAATATGAGGGCGCCACGAACTTCAAGGCCGATATACATCATGTTTTCATTCAAGCCCGTGCAGATCCGTGACATCAATGGTTTAAATTACCATATGTAGTTACCAAACCAGATATCAGGGGTATAGTTCAGCAATGGCCGGCTGACTGGTTGAAAGATATAGGGAAAAAACCCTCTATTCCAGTTCCCCTAGCTACCAATATTTGCGCAGCTACCAATCAGGCACAACAACAAAACCCATTAGAAGATAGTGAAGACTTAAGTGATTCATAGCTGGATGGCGACGGCCAGGGCAGAGATAGCAGATAGAATGAACAGGACGAGGAGTCGATCGACACCATATCAGATCCTAACCTGTCAACCAAGCGCAAGTCACCAGAAGTAGCAGAGGTAAACAAGCCGTAGTCCCGCAAAAAGTAAAAAGCGTCAAAGGACAAAAATATTGAAGAAGAAGCCACTATAATGCTAGATGAGCTGGAGCAAGCTCTAGAAAAATCTACGAGAACGCTTACTAAAAAATGGTTAGAGTTTGCGGAACTGCATCTTGCTTGGCTCACAGGTATAGCAAACAGGGTTTCGGAGCTAAAAGAGTTAGCAGCAAAGTCAGCGACCAGTACTGCAACAAGTAGCACTACACCATTCGCATAGCAGAATATTAGGCAATGGCCACCCAAAGATAACCGAGGCCAAGTATCAAGCGCAGCCCTGATACTGACCAACACAGATTCCCGGTCCCATATGAGTATGACTGTAGGGATCAATTATACAAAGATGTCCATGTCGGAATTACACCTATGCCAGGTCACTATTACAAGGGAGATCCAGGCATGCAACCAATTGTCCCAAAGCCAATTGGAAGACACCATCAGACAAAACAAAATCTTCGCAGCACGACTAGAAGAAGTAGCACAAAAGAAGAAAGATGTTGAACATAAAACAACGAGATTGATGCGAGCACTGGACGAGGCATGTCGGAGTCTTTCTGACTCCAACATACAAGGAGAAGAGGAACCAGAACAGAGAATCGCTAAGCTGAGAGACTATGCCCAGCAGTCTCGCAGCGAGATTGAAAGGTTAAAGACAGAACATCAGCACCAGATCACAGAACTTCAACTGCGCATCCCTCCCGAGACTCCACCAGAGGACCGAGAACAGTGCCATAGGGACATCAAGGCTTCAGCAGCAAAGATATCAGATAATGTGGCCAGCGCCGCAAAACTAATGGAGGTTAGCATTGAAGCATGGGCGAACCTACAGGACCATCCAAATGTAGGTAAGATCCAGGAAACCATCAAGTTGCGCCAGGCCGAATTAGATGCAGTCATAGTAGAAATCAAGACGCTGCCACCTATGTAGAAGATGGCTAAAGTGAAGCGTAGCAAGGAACTTTAGTAGGAAATTGAGTCCTGCAGGATGAAGGTAACGCTGCTGGAGAATTCACTATAGCCACTGGTTGATGAAGCATTAGAATTGAGTAATACTGCAGAGAGTCGACTCAAACTTTTGAAGACCTACGACACTTTTGCGCAGGAACGGGCTAACACAGAATCATCCTCAGTGTTACAGGAGTTGGTGGAAAAGGAGAAAGAAGCTGACGACATAATACACAACCTCACCAGTCGCTTCCAGATCCTCGCGTAGAAGCTTCTCCCACTATAGACGTCACAGAGTGTCCCGGGATGGGCCACTAGTGAGTCTTAGGGACCTGTTGGGATGCGTGATCTAAGTTTTGGTAACTCCGTGGTTGTGGAGGAAGTTTGTAAGTGGAGTTATGGGTCAAAATAGTCTTAGGGGTGTCGGGGTAAGTCAAAAGCCCCTTTTTGTAATAAAACCATGGTTTAAATCCAGGGTTTAGGGTTGGGTGCCCATGGTTTTGAATCCATGTTTTTGTAAATAGTGCGATATAAATAAGCACTTGTGTAAATAAGAAAGGTTAGGTTTTATTATGTAAGAAATATTAAGGCAAGGCTAAGGCTGATTTTGTAAGGAAAGGTTAAGTCCTAGCTGTGTGCGTGGACGACCTCTGCAGTTGTGTGCACAGAGGCCTGTTGTTGTGTGCGTAGCTTTTAAGGACTGAAGGAATATGCAGCTGAGTGCGCAGATCAAACTGTGGTTTTGTAGCAAGTTGAATAAAACAGAGTTTGGTGGACGTAGCCCCTACACTGGGGGTGAACCACGTTATATCTGGTGTTGTGGTTTCTTGTGTTGTTTCTATTTCTGTTATCTTTTATGCATTAATAACTGTATACATCTGATAATTTAGATCGCTGCTAATAACAAGCTTCATTGTAAATTCCCTGTAGTGGGTTAAGAAAGTCACGATTGTCTATCTATCTGCTAAGTTGTATATGAATGAATGGTAAAGCTTTGTGATTATTGATTAATAAGATTATTAAAGGCTAAGGTACAGTAATACCCCTCTCTGCTTGCAGAAACCTGATTCTGCGGCACCCCATAGCTGTTTTGGGTGAGACTGCAACCTGCACGCAGGTTGTTGCCAAAAGGGCCAACACTGTGGGTCTTTTGTTGGTGTGACATAAAAGGATTAAACCTGGGTCTGCCCTATTTCCCAACAAATATCTGCGATTTTGATGGTGTAGGGTCGGTAAAGAATTTTTTAGCTTGTTGAAATGTTTCTTTGTTCTTTCGTAGGTCAAGTGGTGTAGGTTTATTAGTGGCTTTACACATCCACTTTGTACCTATATTCTTTTCGTCATCCTACGATGTCGTACTAGTAGAAGCACCGCTCTAAGTCACAACATTGACTCTTGGTTCTGGTTCTTTCTGCTCAGCAGTAATAAGCTGAATATTCTGGTTTACTGCTGGCTTAGGATCCTTAATCTTGGCTATGAAGATAGGAAATTCTTCTATAGTGTGATCATAGGACTTGTAATACTTACATGTTGTAGTAGGGTTTTGACAATCCTTAGCAAAATTTCCTATGGCTCCATAGTTGTAACAAACAATCGCTCCACGGCCACGGCCAAAGCCTCCACCACGGCCTCTTCCTCTGAATCCTCCACCACGGCCATCATGAGCCGGTTCATGCTGTGCACCTGCTATTGGTCCTGATGTCTCTGACTGGACTCTGTAGAAGTAATGTTTTCTCTCTATCATGAGATCATAAGCTCTGCAATTATTTTCATCATGTCCTACTGACTTACAGAAGTTACAGTATAAATTCTTAGGAGTTTGTACATACTTCTGAAATAAAGGGAATTCCTGTGGTCTATGTCCTCGTGTTCTACAAATTTCACGCCATGGCCCTTGATTCCATATTAAGGGGTTAGGAGCCCCACTTGCTATATACTCAACAAATACTCGACAGTTGTCTTTGGTATGGCCATGTCCTTTACACTTTGTACACCATAATTCTTGTTCAACCTCTTTTCCTTTCTTAATCTCATGTAGCTGTAAAGTGAGATTGGCTAACCGATTATTTGTCATACCTGCACTAGTCTCAACTAAAGGTGAAGCCTCTAGTTTCATTGCCATCTCCAATGCTTCATCCTGCGTATGGAGTTTCTGTTGCATTAGTGGAAGTCTAATATGAGGGAGCAGTGTTGTGATGAACCACTCCTTATGCTACTCCAGTGCAAACTCAAAACTAACTTGGTCTATAAGAGCTTTAAATTTCTGATCGAAATCTCATACTGATTCTGCGGGTAATTGTTTAATGTCTTTAAGTTCTATGATACATTGTGACTCACACTTGGGTTTCTTAAATTCCTTAATCATTGCGGTCCTGACCTCTATGAGTGTTCTGTTTTGCATTTATGTATACTTCATATACCATGTTAAAGCTCTTTCTCTAAGTGTAGTGGCCAACTGGACAAGCTTAGTATTGTCATCTTGGATCTGTTTAATGGTTCATACAGCTTCACATAGGAACCAATGCTTTTCTGGGTCTTCTTCCCCTATAGCCCTAAAGGTAGGTAATTTCATGTCATCCCCCATTCTGTTTCTATGAGGTGGATTCTGATTTTCCGTATTACTACCACTTGGCGGTGTAAATGTAGGTGGTGTAGAGGTAGTATGTGCTATGTGTGAACTAATAGATGGAGTTCCTACAGGATTATTTTGAGTCCCGGTTGGTTTATGTGGGGTATAAGGGTGGTAAGGGATACCCCCTATTGTTTTTTCTCTATTACTTTGACTCTGTTCTCTAGTACTGTCTGAACTATCTTCAAATAAGGAAAATCTAAAATCTACTTTATATCTCTTACCGCTATGTGTACAGCCAATTTCTTCAGAATCACTTTCAAACTCTTGTGACATTACACTTACTTAAATTATTCATCTGAGAATAAATCTAGTACTCCTTTTTCATACAATAACATCTTAAGGGACAAATTTAAAGAATTCAAGTACTGACCACGATATCCCTTGAAGAAGTACCTCTCTGCTTTGATGAAACTCTTTCTTTGATCAACTGCAAACTCTGTGATGAAACCTTCCAGCAAACTTGCAAGCCAGAAGTCTTCTGCCAGCGAAATGGGATTATGTACGCTCTTCACAGTGTGAATCGGCTCTGGTGTCCAGACAATGTTCCTTTTCTTCTTGAATACATGCTTATCATTCAACTTTGACAACCAATCATACAACTCATTTGCATAGGTCGTAAAAAATATCTCATGCAGGTCTGTGAAGATATGTTTATGTAACCAGTCCTCTGTACTCAGCCTAGGACTCTTGTTTTCTTTCTCAGCAAATTCTCTTTCCTTAGACTCAACCCACTCATTAAGTTCTTCTTTAGTAGGATGCCAATAGAACATCAGCTCCTCAGTTTTTTCAAAAACAGCAACAGAACCATTTATTAGTCTCTCTGGGCAGACCCGGGTTTACTTTATTGTACCAACAAAACCCCTAGCTCACTGGCCCTTTTGGCAATGGGTCGCAGAACGGCCTGAAGTCTCACCTGAAGTGATCCTAGATAGGGTGGTTGAAGAATTAGGCTTCCTCAACCAGGTTCTGTAGCATCCTAGGTCCTCTTAACTCTACTTAACCAGCTAAATCTCCCTGCAGGGGTTGTTTCTCTCTACCTAGCTAACTCTGCTATGGGACTAACTCTTATCGCATCACATCTTCTAGGACGGTGCGCAAACTTTCTCTTCTGCTCAACTCGTAACCTACAATATCTCACACCCAGCTCCCCCAATAGTGTGATATCGCCTTTCTACGCTGCAATATTTCCTAAAGTCAGACTTGATATGCTCATCAACTCTCAAGATCCGGAGGCCTCCTCGTTGGGTATAATATCTCAGTTAGCCTTCATTAGGGTGTTAAACAACTTCACTTAAGTTCCTACAATTTAACATGCTTAACATCAATTACGCTCAACTCGCTGAAATAAATATATAGAAGTCACTTAACACTGCAGCTATTAGCTATCATGAATCAAGCACTGATAAACTCATATACAGAATACTCGACACATTCAACTCGCATTTAATCTTCTATGTTACTGTAAACTGAAGGAGAGCATACATACATTCATTAACTGATAAGCAAAGTTCATGTAACGGATAACAGATAGCAAATAAGTAGAGCACAATCACATGAAATAGTCGCACAACACACGGATGTTACGTGGTTCACCTCTAGGGGGGAAGCTACGTCCATGGGAACTATGTTTATATTATATCTTGAGAGAGTGAACAGAGTTCCGCTGCAACCTCTTGTGCAGCTTGAGATCTTTTGGGAAACTCCACTCACACAATTGGGAGCCCTTCTCTTAGATCTCTTCTCTTCCTATAATGCTTTCTTCTTACAATATACCCTTCCTCTCTCTCTCTCAATCCCTGCGGATTGTTACATTCATGCTCAAGGAGCCGGCCACTGGTTACAGTAAGATAACTACAGACTTAACGACAGAACCAGAGCTCGACCCTTCCTCAATGTCTCACAATACTGACGACAACTAGAAAACAACCCAACCAACAAAAAAAAACCAACAACCTACCAACAAATAAAAATACATGCTTAAATAGGTGGCTCAAAGGTCTCACTGTCATACAAAACTGTGGGCCTATCCCAACAGTAACCCAAAACCCTAACCGTGATAGTCGGCCTATCTGTACTTTGAACAGCCGCATACTGGTCACACTGCAACTTCCTGCAGTCTTCTGCAATTTTCGGCGCTGATCGCGGGTATGGGCGCCACTTCCTCGGTCGCTCCCCTTCTATCCTTTATATTTAATACCTCGGCCCATTGTTCCTTCTCCATTTATGAGGGTAGCTGAGCCCTCCTATCATCGTCGTTGCCTTAAATGCAGTGGTTGAGCTCTTTTCTCGGCCGCTTCAAGTACTATTTACTTTGACTTCCTTGTTTCGGCAGCCGCGATTTCTAGCCCTAATATGCGGTAGGAAATGCGTTACGGCGTCGTACCTTGATCACATTTCTTATATCACTAGCTTATCGGCATCGCCAAAACTGTCTTTCCTCCAAAAATTGTCCATCTTCTACCAAAAATGGAAGCTTCTCATGTAGCTGCAGGGCCCTGCTCCAAAAATTCACAATAAGGTCGATTCAAAGTAATTTCCTATGGAGTATGGAAAAATCAAACGAAAAACCGGGTAGTGGTGGCCTAGAAAAAATCTATAAGATATCAGAAATTGGGGGACTGAGCCTAAGGGATCTAGAGATAATGAGTGACGTGTTAGGGAATAAACTATTGTGGAATTGGATTCAAAATGCAAGAATTACTTAGGGTAAACTATGGAAAATTGAATATGCCCCAAATATTGTAACAACCCCCATTTTTACTAAAATGACGAACACGCTATTTTACTAAAATTTAGGAAAAGTAAACAAAAACTGTTAGAATTCTTGAAGAGATAGAATCTATGTAAATATTTGGCATTATAACAAGGAATTCACGACTAATATATTCTATTTAAAATAACTAAGTATATAAAAGGAACAAATTACCTTTACTTTATATATTTCCAAATCATATTTACTTCCTAAAAATTAGCTAAATTTAAAGACATATTATGACCAATCATGTTTTAAAATACACTTCCATGCCTAATAATTATAACCATAATACAAGTATTTCAACTTTAAATATCACTATTTTGTGCTATATTGCTTTACTGTAATTCAAACGAGTGTAATATAATCCTGGTACTACACTTTACCATGCATTTTATTTTTAGAAATACAAAGGAAATCCATAAATCACATCTTTCAAATGCATTTTAAAATCACATGCTAAAACACAAACATAGGAGTAGCTCTTCCCAATTTATTCCATTATAATCGAACCTTCTTTATTCATTCAACTATATTATAAGCTTAAAGTTTGATAAAAGAAAATTATTATTCAACTATATTATAAGTTTAAAGTTTGATAAAAAAAATTATTTTAGCCTACTTCAATGCGCTAGACATGAACACACTTATTCATTACTTTTTTTTTGAGTAAACCACATATTTTAAAATAAAAATATCACCATGGTGTAGGATTTGCTTAGGCTCCCTAGTGCTGGTTCGAACAATCAAATGTGACAATTTATGTAACTTATATTTTTATATATAAAAAAAAAATTATCTTTTATTAGGTAATGTTGTAAGATACTATGGTGTGCTTAAATGTAGTTCAAATTAACGCTCTTCTATCATCCTAACACACCATATAATATTACATAAATAAACATGGTGGTGCACATATATTCACATGTATATTTGTGTGCAAAGTATGAGATTATTTTTTGACACTTCTGTAAACAATAAATTGTAGCGTCGGAATTTGTTAGATTGGAAAATTATTTTAATTTTTTTTTAACCAAAAAACACTGGAATATCGATGATTCGGTAGGTTTATCAAATTTATAACATCCAATATTTATATACTTATGAATAGATTTAAAATACACCCAGGGATCTTTCATGGGTCTGTAGTTAACGAAGAAAACACAGACAGATCAGGAAGACAAAACACATACAAGATCACACGCTGACATGGGGGAAAACATAGGCAGAGGTTTTAGATCTAATCATAAGTAGACATCAAAAATCATATGTATCCATTTATAGGTCTCTCCAGATCTAGTATAATCACAAACATTGGCTTAAACACACACACTTCCATATTTGAAAAATATAATAAATAAAGGATACCATCAATCGCACGCAGACTATAAGAATCATAATGCAGACATGAAGAGGTCAATCCGGATCTACTATAATCACAGATATTGACTTAAACACAAACACTTCCATATCTATACTCAGAAATGAAACGGAGTCAAGGATCTGAGTTTTTATAATTTAGCAACCACATACATATCCATAAAGAATAAAGAAATGCAGACCTGGATTAACACACACTTCCATATATGAAATGCAGTCCAGGGGTCTGAGATTTTATAAAAGATAACACATATACAAATACATAAAGGAAAAAAAATGCAGACCTGGATTAACACACACTTCCATATCTAAAACACAGTCAAAGATATGAGTTTAACACATACCTAGACTAAGACACAGTTCCATATTTGAAATACAATTCAAACTGCAGACAAGAATGCATACAATAGTTTAAAAGGCAGGAAAGAGCAATTAACACATACATGGGTTAAGCTTACAGAGATCAGTATCTAATTGTGATTATCGAATATATCGGGGGTAAATCAAATGAAGGGATTGGATCTTATCACTCCCATTCAACACGTTCCTACAGATCAATCGTCTGCCACGTAAGCAAGGAATCATATGAAGAGTTTTGGATTTAATTTTTAGTATCAAACATATTTTATATGGATCAATCGTATACTACACAACAAGGAAATCATACGCAGAGCATTAAATTTGATTGTAATTATCAACATATTTGTTCAGATCAATGGCATAGAATGGAAACATATGCACATATTTGAATTCGATTGTGAACATCAAAAATATTTCCACCGGTCATATACATAGATGGTAAATCATATATAGGGATTGAATCTGTAATTTATATTAAAAAAAAAACCATACTTTGCACAATCTATCTCATAGAATTCAAAAATACTTAATTGAAAAGGACTACTTGGAGAATCGTCTCCTCCCAACCATAGAATATAGTAGCACCACAACTAGCTCAACTCCACCCGTGATCTATATCACTACCATGCACACTAGAAAAACAAGAAAAACTTGCATGCAACGTTCTCTCCTCAATTCCATAACAAGTTTAATCATATACTTATGGAAACACTCAACATCGTTTTTCCATGCACAACACGGCATCCCATGCTATCCGAGTGAACCAATATATATAGTTTTTGGTCATATTCCATCCCAATAAAATATCCAATCAATCCATAAATCCATGATTTAGTATGTTGTCTCATTATTGAGTTCTTAGATTGGATTTGATTGAAAACGATATATCTATCTTGCTTACACATGTCCTCTTGTGCCATGGTGGAGTCCCCTCATGTAGCTGAATTCTCTAAGTGCCATTTTATTTTATTTATATACATTTATATAAAAAAATAGTTTATTGTGCAAATGTAACTTTGAGTCTTTGATTTTTTAATAACTTTTTAAATAAAAATAATTCTAAAAAGAAAGTAATGTCATGGGGTATCACAGATATCTAGGATAAATAATGCATTAGTCTCATAAGTTCTAGTGAAGGGTCTTGTATGTGGAATGTTTCTTGAAGTAACAAGGATGTAAGTTACAAATGGTCAATATGTCATGTAATAAATTCCATGCATGGGAAATTAGATAGAGTTTGAGGCGAATAAGCATGCATGCCATAACGATTGCAAACTCAAAATGGTGCACTATTGGATAGACAATTTTCACATTTCTCAATGGAGGCACTAGATATAGCCATTCGTATGACGTGCAGATTCATCTGCTCCTGCCTTCAGAGCTTATGGGATTCCCTCTCTTCTAACCGCATATGGATTATGCAAGAAACGGTCATTTTCATTGGGCTTGTAATCTAAGGGAATCCAGGCATGTTAGTTACCAAGTAATTTTTCATAATAAGCACGAAATCATTTGTCATATTTATGGTTGTTATCTTGAAAAATAATCGAACAATGCAATTAAAATTCATGCCATTCATATGCAACTTTGCATCGAATATCGTGAGGGATTTGATCAAGTTATTGCCTAGGGAATTTACTCTATTCATTAATATGTTTTAAGGGATTAAAAATGGTATCCCTCTTTTAAATATAACTCAAAATTTTCTCCTTGAAAGTAAGGGGAAGAGGAAACATCCTGACTATTATCCCCCATCATTTTATGGAAAACTACTTAGCCAAAGAAGGTGTCAGTCATAAATACTACAGTCTAGATGCAACATGGATCTCATTAAAGAACTCACTTCTCCATTCTATGTGTCATGCATTGGCTTCAAAGGGCTGGTTTGGATGGTGTAAGCGTCAGGCTCAAGAGAGTGTGCCTTTTTCCTCCCCAAATTGAGTGTTATCACAAGAATATGTCGGTAGGACCATGTGTGCCATACCATTGCCTCTTTGACATCCACGATGATGACTAATAATATTTGTGTGGTTGTCACATTTATATTTTGATTTTTCTATATCAATAGACGATTATGGTAGTGCGCACGAAGATGGTTCCACTTTTTAGTGTCATTCTATAAATCTAAAGCACATGTCCGAAAAGGAAATCTATAATGCATATGCATTATAGATGGTTTGGTTCAGAAAACCCAAGCATAAAACTAAAGCAGTTTTAGTTACACTATATCGCAAGTGGAATATATCACATTTTCATTTTTAAAAGTTACACATCACAAGTGTGATATATCGCAATTGTGATTCGTCAAACTAAAAAATAAAATAAAACACATGCCCACAACGTTTATTTTTTTTTATTTTGCATTTTAAAGTCGCGAATAACAGAAGGAAAATATATCGGGAAGGCATTTTATCTCACAAGCAATTTCAAGGGAGCATTTTGAGGGAGGAGATCAACAAGGTGGAATCCAATGGAAGGTAAGATTTGCTTTGATTTTTGTTTTTTTTTTTAATTTAATAAATTTATAATTAAAAGAAACAATGAAATATTAATTCATTTTGGAATTTGTGTTTTTTAATATTAACAGATAACACTAATAACCAAATCACCAATAGAACAAAATCGAATATGAACCCAAACCCAAATCCAAAAACCGAACACATCGAGGAGGACCATGATAGGAATTCGTAAATTCTTGCTCATTTGGGTGCATTGAGAGACCTTTGTTAAATTTTTAGAAGGGAGACCACATAAGATGGTCATTCGGAGAGACACTAGATACCATAACACATACAATTTACAATGGACAAGGAACACTGTACAACATTAATTCCTACAGGGATTCTCAGAGGCAATAGTATCCCACTAGGATGAACTATAAAGATGAAAAGAAATTAAAAATAAAAAAAATACTAGCTTTTTTCACTATTTCGGGTGTTACAGATGATTTCACCACACATGGTGGATCAAACTTTTATGGCCTTCCCTGTCCCTTTGTAGACTCTTTAGACCCCATGGACCATTTTTGTACCTTTGATGTTTCCAATATCATCCCTAAAAACATGTCTTATTTGATATAAGAGACTTTTAAACCCATTCTCGTGTATATACACAGATTTGACGCTTAAACCCGTGTACATCGGGATGTGTGCAAAAGGACAAATAGTTTTGGAGTTTTCCTTGATGTGGATCCAAGTCACTTGTCTCTTGGCCTTCCATATGCCTTGAGATCACTCAGATTTGACCTTCCATTACCCCATTGAGGCACTATATAAGGAACCCTTTGGATACATTGAGGGGGAGGAATTGAAGAGCAAGAAAACTATAGTCCATTGTTGCAGGAGCTTATGCTTGAGTCTACACCCTTTTATCCCTTGGAGCACTTTGTGTTCTTCCCAAGATTTTCTGTGCTTGTGAGCTTGCTATCGAGAGATGGAGGATTGAAATGGTGGAGGCCCAAGTGGAGGACTTAGTTTCTCTGATTCGTAGATGTGCTGACAGAGGTTGTCACTAGTGTAATTTCTATTTTATATTAATACAAATATCTTTTACTGTCCAATCATGTGTATTTAAATGAGTATTGAATCCATGGATGATTTTAAATTCTTATATGTTATTGATTATATATGCTAGAGTAGGTCTAACATAATTATATATATCATGCTTGTCTTGCTTGCTAAATGTTGAGATAGCAAATTACTTATACAAGTGAGAGTGGAAAAGCTCAACGGGGATCTACATCTACCGTCCAGAATAAGGTATGTATCAATATCCTTTAGTGTTAGATTTTTGGTTTCTCTTGCATATTGGAAAGGATTGATTTCTGCGGTTACTCTGTCTATTGTGGTACCCCAAGCCATAGGAAGTTTTCTCTATAACAGAATTGGGGACCATACTAGGGAGTTCCTAGTCATTTCCTTTGGGGGTTTTTATCAGCTTTCAATGTTCTTGAATTTCTTTGATTTCTCTATTTCTGAGTCGTGTCTCGGGGCACGTATGTCTGGTAGTGTCTAATATGAGTAAAGTTTGTCTCATCTTGTCCGTTTTACCTTCTTTTTATCTCTTTTTCTTCCTATACGCGAGTTTTTTGTTCACAGTTGCATGTACACACAGTTTTTACTAGGATATCCGTGTATATACACAGGTTTTCTGCACACAGTCGTGTATGCCCTGAGTTTAGATTTTTAGGGGAAGATTAAGTGTTGCTGGGTAAGTTTTGAAGATTGTTGAGTCTCCTTAGATGCTTCTAGAGTCTATATACACCTCTGTTTCTGACCAGAAACGCTTTTTAGGTTCAAGTTTTTAAAAATGTTCTTGTCATTGCATTTTCTATTTTTTGTTTTAGGATTAGTGCATTGGGTCTCTTTTACCTTGGTGCTTTTCTTAGGTGCTGTATGATAGTGCTTGCAGAGTCTGGGGGTGGTAGAGTCATTCTTCTACTTCATTATCTCATTTTAATTCAAAAAATCCAAAAATATTTGCTTTTTGCATCATGATGCATTTTAGGCATTTTTCATTTTGCATGGTACTTGCACTAGGTTTGCTTGGAATAGTATTCATCAGGTTTTCATATAGGAATGACTGCATTTTTCATTTGAAGGAGAATTTTGCATTTCACGTAGTAGCATACCCCATTTTTCATTGGACATAGTGCATTTGCATTGATTGTTAGGTGTGCATTTTACTTCTTGTTGCATCATAACACCATTATTTGCACGATCATTTACCCTTTTGAGTAATAAGCCAATTAAAATCAACGCATAATAAAATGAAGTACACTCTTTTCTTTTACAAGGTGCAGCAACAAGATTAGGTTTTAGGGTCTTGGAATACTTCAGTGTGAGTAAATTCTCCAAGACCACTGAACAACAACATGTATGTGTCTGTCCAGGTGAGATTGTGAAAGTCCTTGGTATAATTAGTGTTTCTCAAGATCCTCTTCTTACAAGGGAGTTAAGCATGATGCAATGTGAGTGGTTATTGATTGGGATGACCTCTAGTCATAACTGAGTAGCACTTGAGATATTTCTAAGGTGTATTTGTATCTAGGGGATCTTTTTAGAGTTTTGGGCTTTGTTACCCTACCCATACGGTCAATCCCACCTGTGACTATCCACCTGAGCATTGATTATATTGAGGTGACCTTAGTTTCCTTACCTAGGTTATCGAGGGGGTTCTTCGCAGGGGTTATTTTGTAGGTGTCCCAACAAGGTTGGGGTCAGACAAAATAGTCGCTATATGCGTTAAAGCTGAGGGCCACAATAACTGGTTACAAACCTCCACTTGTTGTGTATGGTAGTCTCAAGCCTCTCCTAGGTGAGGCATACCTGCTTCATTCAAGAGCTCACATATCCTACCCTTGCTTGCTTGTGATTTGGCTTTACATTATATAGGTGTATGCTCTGTGCACACTAGTTTGCCTAGGGTTTTCATAATTAGATAGAGTCCTTTTCATTTTTTGTGTCATTGTGGATTCAAGTGCAGAAATTTTCCATTCTATCTGTTTAGAAGGACTTCCACCTTCCACATCTCCTCTTCCTTTGGGAGAGAGAAATAGACAGTCTAGGAAGACTACTTCTCACATTGATTCACACACGATGGGAGATCATGAGGATGATATTCCTGAGATGTCCTCTCTACCTCAATAGGTTGGGAAGGAAGATCCTACTCCTATATTAGATCCTTCACTTGATATACCTTCACATTCCGGTTATGATCCCTCATTCATAGGTCGTCAGTATTGGTTTTTGGGAGACGAGACTCACCATGAACCCACAAGTACTAGTCATGTTAGTTATGGCATGCCTGATATCCTTGCACATGATCTAGCACATCATGCTGAGTACAAAATTGAACCTAGCACTACGCCTGGGGGAATTCCCATTCCTTCCCATGCAAAGAGATTTGGGAGCATTAGTCACATTGCACCTTCCATCCCGGCGGTGGAAGCTACCTCACATGTTCATCCTAGGCCTAATGTTAGTAGTCATATGTAGATACTAGAACCAAGATGAGTGGCCATAGGGAATACCACTTTATCCCTTCACATGTCCATTTGTCCTCTATTCCTACTCCTACATACACATTTTTGACAACCCTTCCTCCCCCTCATTCACATGGTCCTTCGGGTCGAAATGTTGCTACTAGTCATGTTCATACTGCGACTACTTGTACAGTAGCTTCTCAGGTTCAAGCATATCTTGTTGTCTCAGGAGATCATATTCTAGTTTTTGGATCATCTTATGGTCCATCGCATGGCATTCCCCATATCCCTACTTATGGAGCTTCTCATGGGATATCCCATGGGACATCTTATGGAACTTCTCGTGCACCATATTATTGACCACAGTATGGACAGAGTTACCAACCTTATGGATACGGGTATCAACAACCCGCTTACTCCTCTAATTATGGCTTTGTAGCACCACTTAATTAAGGTTCACCACATCATAATGCTTCCATGTAGCCCCATACGGGTCAAACGGGAGGAGGATATTATGGCCAAGGCCATGGTATTTACACTATTCATCCTTATATGAACCAAAACTATTAGGTAGTGTGGCATAAACCGACTCAACCTAGGCTCCCTTTCCTCGCAACATTAAATCTACCCGACTTATCAAGACTAATGAATGATCCAGTATCTTATGACTCGGCTTGGCTGGCTGTCCCTACCAAGCTTCCTTCAGACATTCCCAAATTCAAGGGAAAACCAGGAGAAGATCCTAGTGAACATGTCACTACCTTTCACCTTTGGTGCTCTTCCAACTATTTCTACAATGACTCAATTCATTTGAGGCTATTTCAACGCACCCTCACAGGGCTTGCATTGAAATGGTACATAGAGTTACCAAAGGGGGCATTCATTTTGTTCGATGACCTTACTATGAATTTCCTCAACCACTTCCAGCTACCAGTGCATTTTGACGTTGGTACATTATAACTCTTGTTGACATTTCAGTAGGAAAAAACCACACATATGTCAGACCATAACCAAGAGTGGCGTAGATGGAAGAGGTTGATTAAAGTTTTCATACCACCGAAGTTTCTCCTTGAGTGGTTCCTTAAATCATTACTACCTTATATCGTGAAGGATTTTTCTACATCCGGAGTCCAGAACAAGGAACAAGCAATTTTTAGGGCACATGAACTGGATTTGATTTATGCTCAATTTGGGCTATTATATGAGATCATACTTAACGCTTCGTGTTCTAGTCTCAATCCCAAGATCAAACCTAGACCACATGCCAATGGCGTTTTGGGATGTATAAGTGCCAAACCTACAGACTTGGGGTTACGAAACAAGTGATTCAATTATCTATTAACCAATCTGCGCCAGGACAAACTACGGCTTTGTCTCAACCCACCCAAATGGCAAGTGTACTTTCTATGCAATTGTCGGACCAGAAGGGCAACCAGCAGCCTGTAAGGAATAGGAAAAAGGGTAAAAACAATCATAAGGGTGGGAACAAGAACAAAAATTCCATTTTTAATGACAAGAATGAACGTAATGCTGGGGAGGACAAGAAATATAAACATAAGGTTAATTTTCCTTGCAATTTGCATAAGGATTATCAGCTCACTCACTTGTGCCCTTGTATGGAAGATGCCCCGAGGTTCATATCACAGCGCCCAACTGTGCTGACCAATCCTTCACCCCATAATCAAAATATGAAATTGACGACCCATGATCCTCATTTTGCGTTAGGTGGAGATCAATATCCACTGGAATCCAGTACTAGTCATGGCTGAATCAATATGGTGTGTGCTACTAAGGTTGTGACTCATGCGAAAGACTATGGTTTGTCTCAACCAGACCTTGGGAAGGAACCTCCTCCTACCAAGAGTCCTTTGCATATTGAAAACCCTAGGGATAAAATTGAGAGTGTACCTCACATTCCTAACAAAATTTTTAAAGCATTCAAGGCACAAGCCTAATGCCCGAGCTTCCCAGAACTATTTTGTTGTCTAGGATTTCAGCCACACTCCTTGTGTGATGTATGCGCTTGAAGTTCTTCATAGTTGTCCGTCGCAAAGCAAAGCTTTGATGTCTTATTTCAGAGTGAATGATAATAACTCTTCTTCCATCATCAAATTTGAAATCATGGGACTATAGCCTCTCTTTCCTTACTACGTGTCTCTCTTGATTCGTGTAGAATGTCTTAACATGGCCTTCAAATGCACTGTGATTGACGAAGGCGCTACTGCTTCTGAGATGTCTTTGTCGTGTTGGAAGGGTTTGGGTTTTCTCAAGTTGTCTAAATCAGCTACCATGTTGACTTCTTTTGATGGTAGATTGTTTCGGCCGTATGAAATTCTTCCTTCTTTTAAGGTCCATTTGGGAGGGAAGACCATCACAATCGAGGTTGAGGTGGTTGATGCGCCCCTTGATTACAATATTTTACTAGATTGAAATTGGATGTATAGTATGCAAGATGTAGCCTCTTCTCTATTTCAAGTTGTATTATTTCCATTTAATTGGAAGATTGTTACAATTGACCAAACATCATTCAAAAATCCGATTGTTAGTGCATCGTCGGAATCTTTGATCCTGATTATCGATCACTCTCAGCTGGCAACTGGGACTGTGGGTGTAGGTATGTATCCATCCCTTATGGGGACATTCAGTTGTCCTGCACCCATCCTTATGATTGGATCTAGTTTTGATGGGGCTTCATCTTCATTGAATTCGATGTCTTTCTGCACTTTCCATATGGAATATCCTTGGATTATTCCTACACATATTCTTTTGAATAGACCTATCGAAACAGACGTGTCATTTCCTAGAGTCATGATTGCATATCAAGCAAATCTTGATTGTGTTGTAGAGCTTAGTCTGTCCTCTTCGTGGGTGGAGGAGGAGGACCCATATGTATTTCCTGCATGGGCAGTTGAGTCCTCTCATGCTCATGACTTCCTTGATAGTGTTTTCAGTCAGATGAAGCTACTATTGAGGCCATGTCTGGAGTTGAGCCACCTTGGGAAGACTTACATCATAGATCTTATTTTCTTCCCGAGCTTGACCATTTGGAGGATGAGGAATTTAGATACATTCTTAGCGAGAAGATTGGTAGTCCCGTGGTTCCATTAATCTCTCCTGGTTAGATGGATGATGGGAACATGGCAAATATATCCCCTACAATTCCTATCAATATCTCTTGCGATCCTGGAAAGATTGAGAATGTATATATTGGGGCAGAATGTTCCCGTGCTTAGAGTCTAGAGTATACCGAGATGTTCAAAGAATTTCATGATGTCTTTACTTGGTCATACGAGGAAATGCCAAGTATCGACCCTCACATTGTTGAACATGAAATTAAGACTTATCCCATTGCCAAACCTGTTCGATGACATTTGCGTGTGGTGAAACCTAGAAAAGCACCCGTGATTAAAGATGAGATAGAAAAGTTGTTGAAAGCTAGCTTCATCTACCCCATTCCCTTGACAGAGTGGGTTTCAAACCTCGTTCCGGTTCATAAGAAGCAGGGTGCGATCCGTATATGTACTGATTTCTATGATTTAAATCATGCATGTCCTAAGGATAATTTTCCCACACCATTTATTGACCAAATTTTGGATGAGTGTGCGGGAAGTGAGGTATTTTCCTTCATGGAAGGATTTTTTGGATGTAATCAGATTCAAATTAAACCCGAGGATCAACAGAAAACTTCATTTATTTGTCCTTGGGGTATGTTTTCATATTGAAAGATCCCTTTTGGTCTTAAACACGTCGGAGCCACATTTCAGCGAGCTATGACCTTGATTTTTCACGATCTCAAATCGATTATTGAAGTATTTTTGGATGACCTAGCTGCTCATTCTCAGCTAAGAGTGCATCATTCCTACCATTTGAGGTTAGTATTCGAAATATTCCATCACTACCGGGTTAGGTTAAATCCTCATAAGTACATCTTTTGCATGAATTTAGGTCGCTTGCTAGGATTCATTGTTTCCAAGGAGGGTATAAGTGTCGATCCCTTAAAGGTTGAGGCAATACTTCAATTGTATCCCCTGAGAAATACTAGACATATTTAATGTTTGCAAGGCATAGAAAACTTCTTACGAAGATTCATGGTTAAATTTGCCAATTTGACTAAAGGCTTTGTGCGTATTTTGAAGAAGGACACTACCTTTTGCTGGGATGAGTGAGCCTAGGAATCCTTTGATGCTCTTAAGTGAGACTTATCATCAACCTTCGTGCTTAGTCCACCCAAATATAGCCGTGACTTTTTTATTTATGTGGCCGCATCCATGGAGACGATTGGTATGGTTTTGGTTCAGGAGGATGAGGAGCTCCATGAGCATGTCATATACTATTTGAGCCGGAACCTTATAGATGCGGAAATACATTATTCCCATGTGGAGAAACTTTCCTTAGCTACCGTTGATGCAGTTCAAAGATTGAGACACTACATTCTCCTTCACCAGATCTTGGTAGTAGCTCATGTCAATCCATTTTAGTTCGTCCTCACTAGAAGGATGATCAAGGGAAAGTATAATAAATGGATTGTTATTTCGCAAGAATTGGATCTTGAATTTGTTTCGGCGAAATTGAAGAAATCCTTAATTTTTGCGGAGCTCATTTATCATTTCCCAAGTAAGGAGGAGGAGGAAATTTATGAGGATACGTTTGTCGATGAGCATATCTTCCTTATCTCGAATTTGGATCCATGGTATGGGGATATTATTGTATATTTACAAACATTGAAGGTCCCTACTCACCTTTCATGGGATAAATGATGACGATTATGTCATGTATATAAGAACTACCTTTTAGTGGATAACACTTTGTACTGCCATGAGGTAGATTCCATTTTACATCATTTCTTAACTCATGAGGAGGCTAAGGTTGTGCTGAATGATTTCCATGGAGGGGCATGTTGTGGTCATTTATGTGGGCTTTCTATAGCCCAAAAAATATTGAGAGTGGGATATTCTTGGCCGTCGATCTTTAAATATTGTGTTAATGTGGTCAAGAAGTGTCACCCTTGCCAGGTGTTTACATGCAATATGCACTCACATCCTACCCTGTTACATCTGATTATTATTGCTGGTCCCTTCACCATGTGGGGGATTGAATTCATGGATTGCAACCCAGCTTCAGCTAGGGGGCATCATCATATTATAGTGGCTATTGATTACTTCACGAAATGGGCTGAGGTTATGCCCATGATTAAATCCGATGGTGAGATAGTTATGCATTTCGTATTCAACCAAATTATTACTCGGTTTGGTATTCTGAAAGAGCTTGTCACTGACCATGGTAGGAACTTTTAGAATCGAATGATAGAAGAGTTGGCCTCAAAGTTAGGGTATAAGTAGGAGCACTCCTCTTCTTATTACCCTCAGGTGAATGGACAAAGCAGTGAACAACTCACTTAAGTCCATTCTCCAATGAACCATCGCACAAAGCAAAACGAATTGGCATATCATGTTATATCCTGCTTTGTGGGAATATTAGACCGTGGTTAAGACTACCACCAGTTTTTGTCCGTATCATCTTGTACAAGGGGTGGATTCTATCTTTCCAGTTCAATGTGAAATCCCTTCATTGAAACTAGATATAGAGCTTTTACCATACACTTCCGCGTTAGAGGAACATTTGGTCCACTTAGAGCAGCTTGATGAGCAGCGCGGAGATGCTTTAGTGGCTCCAGAGGTGAATAAGCATTGTGTTAAGGTCCAGTATGATAAGTCTATCCATCCGAGGAGCTTTACTGAAGGATATTTGGTCCTTTTATGGGATCAAGCTAAAGAACCGTTGGGGGCAGGCAAGTTTAATCCCATGTGGCATGGTCCTTATGTGGTCAAAAAGTGTTAGAGAAGGGTGCCTATGAGCTAGTAGATTATGAAGGGACAGCCTTAGCGGAGCCTAAAAATGGGCTTTATCTTAAAAAATACTATGCATGATCTTCATCTAGGGCTGATTGTTGTATATTAGTGTATAGTTTTTTGCATAGTCAGGTTTTTTTATGGTGATCAGTTTTGTTGATTAGCTTTCATTTCTTATGGAAGATGTCGATGGATTCTTCCGTTTACATAGGATTCGTTGATGGTGCTAGCCGCCACACTCAACACTCAGCCTCTGCTGCTTGGGTGATTTATACTCCTGCGAGTCAGGTATTGTCTTCAGGAGGCATATGTTTATAGCCCTCTTAGAACAATGTTGTTGAGTATAGTGCCATTATCGAGCTATTACGGGATGCCATTTCACATGGTGTTCTCTCTCTTGAGGTACGTCTTGATTCACAGTTAGTAGTGTCTCGGCTTAATGGCTTGTATCATGTTAGGGATCTGACATTATTACGAAGATTCTTACATGTGATATTGTTAGAACGACAATTTGACAACATAACATACATACATGTTTTGAGAGTTTATAATCAAGTTGCTGACTCATAAGCTAACTATGTGGCAGATTGTGTTGAGGCCTAGAAATTTGTAGGTAACAACAGTAAGGGATTCTCCCTAGTCAACGTTCCCAACTAGCCCGTGACTATTTGATGTAGGGAATCTGTCTGGTTTGCGGTTCGGCTACCATAGGTCAAGTAACAAAAATAAAAGGTTTTACTGGTTGCGGCCCGGTCCACTGTATATATTTTTGTAATTTTTGACTTTAAGTATGATATTCAAGTGCCTATCTAAGATGCATATTGATTAAGGATGCAAGGAGTGATCACAATGTGATGCACAGGTTCTTACCTCTTGTCTTAGACTCTCTCGCATCTAAATCACACACAACTAGAAAATACATACTAACTAAGTTGTCCCTAGAGAGCAAAATATTAATTCATGAGTAATGTAATACTGTTCACATGTTAAGGTAAATCATAGATAGTTTTTCTTAGAACCAAACACATAAACATGAATAAATATATGCACGACAAGATAGCTTATCAAAATTTAAAACCTCCATTACTCATAGTGGAAATCATCACAGAATATACCGAAGAACATTTATACAAGAACATAGGTTCAGAAAGTTAGAATGCTCTCACAGTTAATGAAACACAGCCGAAAACGAAATAGTTCCCCTTCAACATTGTTCACTTTATCACATTTGAACATTCCACATAGCACCTTCTCCAGCAGGAAAAATTTGCAATTTCTTATTGTAAAATGAAGTAGTTCCTCTTACAAACAATAGCTCACAAGTTTTTCTAGGGAAAAATACCCCAATTCCCTCTAACTTTCCTATCTTTATACAAAAAGCACAAAACCTTTGGGCTGGCCCATCCCTTGACCTTTCGGCTTCCCCGACCCTTTTAATCTCACATTTTTGTCAGTTTGTGAGTGCTCATGATTTAGGCAATACATTACATTTCATATTTTAGTCTTACGAGTACTTCATATAGCGGGACCAGCTCAGTAACTACCGAACCTTTTCCAAAACCGAGCCTTTGTTGTTATTGATTCTACTTTTTATTTTATTTGTCCCTTTTAAGATCCTGTCAATCTCAGAATGTATTTGCCTATCACATTTTAGCCAACTTTCCTCAACTTTATCCTTCAACTATGTCTTCTTGCAACAGCAATATAGAGAATATTCTGAGTCCGTCTGCAATCAAAACAAAAAATTCATCATCAATTTGGACTGCATATTTTGAATACTTAAACCACGCTACCAATAAAATTGATCATCAAGATGAGGCCCTATACTGTGCTCTTGTTGCGACAGCCTCAACAAGAATCAAAAACCACTGCCACCCACACAGGGGTTAGAAACTCAGAAGATGACGAGAAAACCTTATCTGTGGCTTGAACCAATAAAACATCAGCTAGACAGTCTTACTTACAGCCACACCGATGGGTTTCATATGGAAAACGAGTTCCACAGGACCGTTAAGCCTATCGGAGTTGGAAGAACTAAATGGCAAAGCATCGGGTGGTAAATTTCCCTATCGGCGAACGAAATGACATCAACGTCGGGAGGTTAGCACATTACGTAGCTGCAATAGAGGAAGATGAAAATACTACGGGTCCCGTAGTCAAAAGATGAAATAGAGAAACCCAGACAAAGCATCGACGAGCAGAGTGGTTATATGGTGGACACTTAGTTCACTCGAGAGTCACAATGGTGGAAAGCAAACAGACTATAGCCTTTGATCAAAACAATAAAAAAATTTATAAGGCGTAGAAACATCATGAAAACATTAAGTGTTCAAAAAACCTAAGGTCGTGCAGTGGCCCAAAAATCGTTTCTCACTTCCAAAACGTGGCTTCATAAAGATCAAACAACCCCGACTCAAACTTTGAACATCCTCCGACAATGCAAAAACAAGTCATAACAACACAACAGTGGAGAAGTCAAAACTATCTGGTAGAGCACTCATCATTCAGCTTCTGCAACCGAGGCTCCATAAAGAAATAAGGCTCTGATGCGTAGTTTAAATGGCCTCCGAACAACCAAACTAGAATGTTACTTTCGGCTAGGCAGCGATGAAGGTTTGTTTTACCTCTGAAATAGTGGCGACAATGAGAGATAGGATTCCAAGAAGAATAGAAATAAATCATAGATCAAAGGCCAATGTTTAAAATCAAACTCCAAATTTCACATGCAAATCAGTTTCAGACATAAGCAATTTTTCGAAAAGCATGAAGAGGTTAACTTCAAAAATAGTCCAAACTTGTAGCAGTGGGAAAACAAAAACAAGGTTCATGGATCCAAATGATTCTAGGCAAGATGAGAATTAGAAGGAGGGCCCAAAATTTCAAAAATTTGGGAAAACAATTGCAGTTGCAAGAATTGGTGACTACCTGGTGAACTTAGATCTCTGGGCAATTTATTCCTTAAGTAACAAACTGTTTAACAATAAATGAACATGTCAAATTCTTCCATATGTTTGGATTTCCCAAATGGAAAATATATGTACTTTTAATCATTGAGGATAGTCCAATTTAGGAGAAAGGAAACCAATATTTCCAAGTCAATATAAATCTTTTGAGGCCAGGAAGATGAGTTTCATTTGTTACCTCTGTCTTCTGGTAGCTTCCAGCTTGAACGCCATAGGATTGTAACATATGGTAAACAGAAATATTCATTTGTTCCTCATTCCCATGCCATTTTGCACTTTTTGTGCTTTTTTGGACTTTTGTCCTTTGCATATGAGTCCTCCTGCATGCCTTTCTTTCTAAATTTTCATTCAGGCTCCTCTATCCATATTGTCCTTTTCTGTGAGAGATGTATTTAACTTTCAGCTCATGGACAGAGAGGATATTTCGGCAATTTAGTACTTATATGGTTTAGTATTTTGTTTTGATACATATTTATTTCATAGGAGATTTTGACTCTCATCTTCCTTTTGGCATTCAATCCTTGGCATGGGATCATTTGTATATAATATATTGTTTACCCTGCTTCCTTTCCATGGGCCCTTTACTGTCACTCCCTAGAAAATTTTAAAATGTGAGATGGACAAAGCCTCAAAATAGTATTCCAGACCTTTTGATCCCAGTTTATTTTACAAGGATTAAGCAGGAATTCAATGTGTTCATAGACATTCAGGAAAACTGCTAAAGTAGAAGAAATTCTTTCAAATAAAACAATAATACATAGTCTTACACTCAAGAAATTTAATCATTCCAAAATTCTGATGTTCTCCATGCAACCAAGAGTTTTCCTCCTTTTATTGAAATCAGTCAAAATCTAAACTAAAACAAAATAGATATAAAATAAATCAAAATAAACAACCAAGTCAATTTATTTATGTACAAGATAAAACAACAAAAGCAAAACTCAGGAAAAATAAGGCTTGAGAACTAAACCATTGACTAGTAATTTTTCTTCCCACCCCTATAAATCTTGCAATTTATAGGTTGAGGGGCCAAGCTTTGCTGCAATCTTGAAAGGACCTACCCACAACTGTTGAAATTTCATGTGTTTTCCTTTCTCATCATCAGTCTGGTCCCACTTGAGAACCAAATCTCCCACCTCGAATTCTTTTGTTCCAGCCTTGTGTTTATCAAACCATCTCTTAACTACCTCCTGCTATTGTTTGAAACATTCTCTGGCCTTGGATCTAGACTCTTCTACCTTCAGAAGATTATATATCCTCATTTTCAAGACTTCATTATCTAATCCTCTAGATTCTTGAGCTATTATGGAAGATGGTATCATTATATTGGGGGGTAGAGATTTTATAAAAGATAACACACTTCGAGATCTGAACCATAGTCTAAGGATATGAGATTTTATAAAAGATAACACACTTCGAGATCTGAACCATAGTCTAAGGATCTGAGATTTTATAAAAGATAACACATATACAAATACATAAAGGAAAAAAATGCAGACCTGGATTAACACACACTTCCATATCTAAAACACAGTCAAATATATGAGTTTAACACATACCTAGACTAAGACACAGTTCCATATTTGAAATGCAATTCAAACTGCAGACAAGAATGCATACAATAGTTTAAAAGGCAGGAAAGAGCAATTAACACATACATGGGTTAAGCTTACAGAGATCCTTCTGAAAAAAAAAGCTTACAGAGATCAGTATCTAAACATGATTATTGAATATATCGGGGGTAAATCATATGAAGGGATTGGATCTTATCACTCCCATTCAACACGTTCCTACAGATCAATCGTCTGCCACGTAAGCAAGGAATCATATGAAGAGCTTTGGATTTGATTTTTAGTATCAAACATATTTTATACGGATCAATCGTATACTACACAATAAGGAAATCATATGCAGAGCATTAAATTTGATTGTAATTATCAACATATTTGTTCAGATCAAAGGCATACAATGGAAACATATGCACAGATTTGAATTCGATTGTGAACATCAAAAATATTTCCACTGGTCATATACATAGATGGTAAATCATATATAGGGATTGAATCTGTAATTTATATTAAAAAAAAACCATTCTTTGCACAATCTATCTCATAGAATTCAAAAATACTTAATATAAAATGATGTCGAAAAGGACTACTTGGAGAATCGTCTCCTCCCAACCATAGAATATAGTAGCACCACAACTAGCTCAACTCCACCCGTGATCTATATCACCACCATGCACACTAGAACAACAAGAAAAACTTGCATGCAACGCTCTCTCCTCAATTCCACAACAAGTTTAATCATATACTTATGGAAACACTCAACATCGTTTTTCCATGCACAACACGGCATCCCATGCTATCCCAGTGAACCAATATATATAGTGTTTGGTCATATTCCATCCCAATAAAATATCCAATCAATCCATAAATCCCTATGATTTAGTATGTTGTCTCATTATTGAGTTCTTAGATTGGATTTGATTGGAAACGATATATCTATCTTGCTTACACATGTCCTCTTGTGCCATGGTGGAGTCCCCTCATGTAGCTGAATTCTCTAAGTGCCATTTTATTTTATTTATATACATTTATATAAAAAAATAGTTTATTGTGCAAATGTAACTTTGAGTCTTTGATTTTTTAATAACTTATTAAATAAAAATAATTCTAAAAAGAAAGTAATGTCATGGGGTATCACAGATATCCAGGATAAATAATGCATTAGTCTCATAAGTTCTAGTCAAGGGTCTTGTATGTGGAATTTTTCTTGAAGTAACAACGATGTTAGTTACAAATGATCAATATGTCATGTAATAAATTCCATGCATGGGAAATTAGATAGAGTTTGAGGCGAATAAGCATGCATGCCATAACGATTGCAAAATCGAAATGGTGCACTATTGGACAGACAATTTTCACATTTCTCAATGGAGGCACTAGATATAGCCATTGGTATGACGTGCAGATTCATCTGCTCCTGCCTTCAGAGCTGATGAGATTCCCTCTCTTCTAATCGCATATGGATTATGCAAGAAATGGTCATTTTCATTGGGCTTGTAATCTAAGGGAATCCAGGCATGTTAGTTACCGAGTAATTTTTCATAATAAGCATGAAATCATTTGTCATATTTATGGTTGTTATCTTGAAAAATAATCGAACAATGCAATTAAAATTCATGCCATTCATATGCAACTTTGCATCGAATATCGTGAGGGATTTGATCAAGTTATTGCCTAGGGAATTTACTCTATTCATTAATATGTTTTAAGGGATTAAAAATGGTCTCCCTCTTTTAAATATAACTCAAAATTTTCTCCTTGAAAGTAAGGGGAAGAGGAAACATCCTGACTATTATCCCCCATCCTTTTATGGAAAACTACTTAGCCAAAGAAGGTGTCACTCGTAAATACTACAGTCTAGATGCAACATGGATCTCATTAAAGAACTCACTTCTCCATTCTATGTGTCATGCATTGGCTTCAAAGGGCTGGTTTGGATGGTGTAAGCGTCAAGCTCAAGAGAGTGTGCCTTTTTCCTCCCCAAATTGAGTGTTATCACAAGAATATGTCAATAGGACCATGTGTGCCATACCATTGCCTCTTTGACATCCACGATGATGACTAATAATATTTGTGTGGTTGTCACATTTATATTTTGATTTTTCTATATCAATAGACGATTATGGTAGTGTGCATGAAGATGGTTCCACTTTTTAGTGTCATTCTATAAATCTAAAGCACATGTTCAAAAAGGAAATCTATAATGCATATGCATTATAGATGGTTTGGTTCAGAAAACCCGAGCATAAAACTGAAGCAGTTTTAGTTACACTATATCGCAAGTGGAATATATCACATTTTCATCTTTAAAAGTTACACATCACAAGTGTGATATATCGCAATTATGATTCGTAAAACTAAAAAATAAAATAAAACACATGCCCACAACGTTTATTTTTTTTTATTTTGCATTTCAAGTCGCGAATAACAGAAGGAAAATATATCGGGAAGGCATTTTATCTCACAAGCAATTTCAAGGGAGCATTTTGAGGGAGGAGATCAACAAGGTGGAATCCAATGGAAGGTAAGATTTGCTTTGATTTTTGTTTTTTTTTAATTAAAAGAAACAATGAAATATTAATTCATTTTGGAATTTGTGTTTTTTAATATTAACAGATAACACTAATAATCAAACCACCAATAGAACAAAATCGAATATGAACCCAAACCCAAATCCAAAAACCGAACACATCGAGGAGGACCATGATAGGAATTCGTAAATTCTTGCTCATTTGGGTGCATTGAGAGACCTTTGTTAAATTTTTAGAAGGGAGACCACATAAGATGGTCATTGGGAGAGACACTAGATAACATAACACATACAATTTACAATGGACAAGGAACACTGTACAACATTAACTCCTACATGGATTCTAAGAGGCAATAGTATCCCACTGGGATGAACTATAAAGATGAAAAGAAATTAAAAATAAAAAAATACTAGCTTTTTTCACTATTTCGGGTGTTACAGATGATTTCACCACACATGGTGGATCAAACTTTTATGGTCTTCCCTGTCCCTTTGCAGACTCTTTAGACCCCATGGACCATTTTTGTACCTTTGATGTTTCCAATATCATCCCTGAAAACATGTCTTATTTGATATAAGAGACTTTTAAACCCATTCTCGCGTATATACGTGGATTTGACACTTAAACCCGTGTACATCGGGATGTGTGCAAAAGGACAAATAGTTTTGGAGTTTTCCTTGATGTGGATCCAAGTCACTTGTCTCTTGGCCTTCCATATGCCTTGATATCACTCAGATTTGACCTTCCATTACCCCATTGAGGCACTATATAAGGAACCCTTTGGATACATTGAGGGGGAGGAATTGAAGAGCAAGAAAACTATAGTCCATTGTTGCCGGACCTTATGCTTGAGTCTGCACCCTTTTATCCCTTGGAGCACTTTGTGTTCTTCCCAAGATTTTCTTTGCTTGTGAGCTTGCTATCGAGAGATGGAGGATTGAAATGGTGGAGGCCCAAGTGGAGGACTTAGTTTCTCTGATTCATAGATGTGCTGACAGAGGTTGTCACTAGTGTAATTTCTATTTTATATTAATACAAATATCTTTTACTGTCCAATAATGTGTATTTAAATGAGTATTGAATCCATGGATGACTTTAAATTCTTATATGTTATTGATTATATATGCTAGAGTAGGTCTAACATAATTATATATATCATGCTTGTCTTGCTTGCTAAATGTTAAGATAGCAAATTACTTATACAAGTGAGAGTGGAAAAGCTCAACGGGGATCTACATCTACCGTCCAGAATAAGGTATGTATCAATATCCTTTAGTGTTAGATGTTTGGTTTCTCTTTCATATTGGAAAGGATTGATTTCTGCGGTTACTCTGTCTATTGTGGTACCCCAAGCCATGGGAATTTTTCTTCGTAACAGAATTGGCGACCATACTAGGGAGTTCCTAGTCATTTCCTTTGGGGGTTTTTATCAGCTTTCAATGTTCTTGAATTTCTTTGATTTCTCTATTTCTGAGTCGTGTCTCGGGGCACGTATGTCTGGTAGTGTCTAATATGAGTAAAGTTTGTCTCATCTTGTCTATTTTACCTTCTTTTTATCTCTTTTTCTTCCTATACGCAAGTTTTTTCTTCACAGTTGCATGTACACACAGTTTTTACTAGGATATCCGCGTATATACACATGTTTTCTGCACACAGTCATGTATGCCCTGAGTTTAGATTTTTAGGGGAAGATTAAGTGTTGCTGGGTAAGTTTTGAAGATTGTTGAGTCTCCTTAGATACTTCTAGAGTCTATATGCACCTCTGTTTCTGACCAGAGACGCTTTTTAGGTTCAAGTTTTTAAAAATGTTCTTGTCATTGCATTTTCTATTTTTTGTTTTAGGATTAGTGCATTGGGTCTCTTTTACCTTGGTGCTTTTCTTAGGTGTTGTATGATAGTGCTTGCATATTCTGGGGGTGGTAGAGTCATTGTTTTGCTTCATTATCTCATTTTAATTCAAAAAATCCAAAAATATTTGCTTTTTGCATCATGATGCATTTTTGCATTTTTCATTTTGCATGGTACTTGCACTAGGTTTGCTTGGAATAGTATTCATCAAGTTTTCATATAGGAATGACTGCATTTTTCATTTGAAGGAGAATTTTGCATTTCACGTAGTAGCATACCCCATTTTTCATTGGACATAGTGCATTTGCATTGATTGTTAGGTGTGCATTTTACTTCTTGTTGCGTCATAACACCATTATTTGCACGATCATTTACCCTTTTGAGTAATAAGCCAATTAAAATCAATGCATAATAAAATGAAGTACACTGTTTTCTTTTACAGGGTGCAGCAACAAGATTAGGTTTTAGGGTCTTGGAATACTTCAGTGTGAGTAAATTCTCCAAGACCACTGAACAACAACATGTATGTGTCTGTCCAGGTGAGATTGTGAAAGTCCTTGGTATAATTAGTGTTTCTCAAGATCCTCTTCTTACAAGGGAGTTAAGCATGATGCAATGTGAGCGATTATTGATTGGGATGACCTCTAGTCATAACTGAGTAGCACTTGAGATATTTCTAAGGTGTATTTGTATCTAGGGGCTATTTTTAGAGTTTCAGGCTTTGTTACCCTACCCATACGGTCAATCCCACCTATGACTATCCACCTGAGCATTGATTATATTGAGGTGACCTTAGTTTCCTTACCTAGGTTATCGAGGGGGTTCTTCGCGGGGGTTATTTTGTAGGTGTCCCAACAAGGTTGGGGTCAGACAAAATAGTCGCTATATGCATTGAATCTGAGGGCCACAATAACTTGTTACGAACCTCCACTTGTTGTGTATGGTAGTCTCAAGCCTCTCCTAGGTGAGGCATACTTGCTTCATTCAAGAGCTCATATATCCTACCCTTGCTTGCTTGTGATTTGGCTTTACATTATATAGGTGTATGCTCTATGCACACTAGTTTGCCTAGGGTTTTCATAATTAGATAGAGTCCTTTTCATTTTTTGTGTCATTGTGGATTCAAGTTCAGAACTTTTCCATTCTCTCTGTTTAGAAGGACTTCCACCTTCCACATCTCCTCTTCCTTTGGGAGAGAGAAATAGACAGTCTAGGAAGACTACTTCTCACATTGATTCACACACGATGGGAGATCACGAGGATGAGATTCCTGGGATGTCCTCTCTACCTCAATAGGTTGGGCAGGAAGATCCTACTCCTATATATGATCCTTCACTTGATATACCTTCACATTCCGGTTATGATCCCTCATTCATAGGTCGTCAGTATTGGTTTCCGGGAGACGAGACTCACGATGAACCCACAAGTACTAGTCATGTTAGTTATGGCATGCCTGATATCCTTGCACATCATCTAGCACATCATGCCGAGTACAAAAGTGAACCTAGCACTACGCCTGGGGGCATTCCCATTCCTTCCCATGCAAAGATATTTGGGAGCATTAGTCACATTGCACCTTCCATCTCGGCGGTGGAAGCTACCTCACATGTTCATCCTAGGCCTAATGTTAGTAGTCATATGTAGATACCAGAACCAAGATGAGTGGCCATAGGGAATACCACTTTATCCCTTCACATGTCCATTCGTCGTCTATTCCTACTCCTTCAAACACATTTTTGACAACCCTTCCTCCCCCTCATTCACATGGTCCTTTGGGTCGAAATGTTGCTACTAGTCATGTTCATACTACGACTACTTGTACAGTAGTTTCTCAGGTTCAAGCATATCCTGTTGTCTCAGGAGATCATATTCTAGTTTTGGATCATCTTATGGTCCATCGCATGGAATTCCCCATATCCTTACTTATGGATCTTCTCATGGGATATCCCATGGGACATCTTATGGAACTTCTCGTGCACCATATTATTGACCACAGTATGGACAAAGTTACCAACCTTATGGATACGGGTATCAAAAAATTGCTTACTCCTCTAATTATGGCTTTGTAGCATCACCTAATTAAGGTTCACCCCATCATAATGCTTCCATGCAGCCCCATACGGGTCAAACGGGAGGAGGATATTATGGCCAAGGCCATGGTATTTACACTATTCATCCTTATATGAACCAAAACTATTAGGTAGTGTGGCATAAACCGACTCAACCTGGGCTCCCTTTCCTCGCAACATTAAAGCTACCTGACTTATCAAGACTAATGAATGATCCGGTATCTTATTACTCGGCTTGGCTGGCTGTCCCTACCAAGCTTCCCTCAGACATTCCCAAATTCAAGGGAAAACCAGGAGAAGATCCTAGTGAACATGTCACTACCTTTCACCTTTGGTGCTCTTCCAACTATTTATACAATGACTCAATTCATTTGAGGCTATTTCAACGCACCCTCACAGGGCTTGCATTGAAATGGTACATAGAGTTACCAAAGGGGGCATTCATTTTGTTCGATGACCTTACTATGACTTTCCTCAACCACTTCCAGCTACCAGTGCATTTTGACGTTGGTACATAACTCTTGTTGACATTTTAGTAGGAAAAAGCCACACATATCTCGGACCATAACCAAGAGTGGCGTAGATGGAAGAGGTTGATTAAAGCTTTCATACCACTGGAGTTTCTCCTTGAGTGGTTCCTTAAATCATTAATACCTTATATCGTGCAGGATGTTTCTACATCCGGAGTCCAGAAAAGGGAACAAGCAATTTTTAGGGCACATGATATGGAATTTGATTTATGCTCAATTCAGGCTATTATATGAGATCATACTTAACGCTTCGTGTTCTAGTCTCAATCCCAAGATCAAACCTAGACCACATGCCGATGGCGTTTTGGGATGTATAAGTGCCAAACCTATAGACTTGGGGTTACGAAACAAGTGATTCAATTATCTATTAACCAATATGCGCCAGGACAAGCTACGGCTTCATCTCAACCCACCCAAATGGCAAGTGTACTTTCTATGCAATTGTCGGACCAGAAGGGCAACTAGCAGCCTGTAAGGAATAGGAAAAAGGGTAAAAACAATCGTAAGGGTGGGAACAAGAACAAAAATTCCATTTTTAATGACAAGAATTAACGTAATACTGGGGAGGACAAGAAATCTAAACATAAGGTTAATTTTGCTTGCAATTTGCGTAAGGATTATCAGCTCACTCACTTGTGCCCTTCTATGGAAGACGCCTCTAGGTTCATAGCACAGGGCCCAACTGTACTGACCAATCCTTCACCCCATAGTCAAAATATGAAATTGAGGACCCATGATCCTCATTTTGCGTTAGGTGGAGATCAATATCCACTGGAATCCAGTACTAGTCATGGCTGAATCAATATGGTGCGTGCTACTAAGGTTGTGACTCATGTGAAAGACTATGGTTCGTCTCAACCAGACCTTGGGAAGGAACCTCCTCCTACCAAGAGTCCTTTGCATATTGAAAACCATAGGGATAAAATTGAGAGTGTACCTCACATTACTAACAAAAATTTTAAAGCATTCACGTCACAATCCTAATGCCCAAGCTGCCCAGAACTATTTTGTTGTCAAGGATTTCAGCCACACTCCTTGTGCGATGTCTGCACTTGAAGTTCTTCAGAGTTGTCCGTCGCAAAGAAAATCTTTGATGTCTTATTTCAGAGTGAATGATAATAACTCTTCTTCCATCATCAAATTTGAAACCATGGGACTATAGCCTCTCTTTCCTTACTACGTGTCTCTCTTGATTCGTGTAGAATGTCTTAACATGGCCTTCAAATGCACTGTGATTGATGAAGGCGCTACTGCTTCTGACATGAGATGTCTTTGTCATGTTGGAAGGGTTTGGGTTCTCTCGAGTTGTCTAAATCAGCTACCATGTTGACTGCTTTTGATGGTAGATCATTTCGGCCATATGAAATTCTTCCTTCTTTTAAGGTCCATTTGGGAGGGAAGACCATCACAATCGAGGTCGAGGTGGTTGATGCGCCCCTTGATTACAATATTTTACTATATTGAAATTGGATGTATAGTATGCAAGATGTAGCCTCTTCTCTATTTCAAGTTGTATTACTTCCATTTAATTGGAAGATTGTTACAATTGACCAAACATCATTCAAAAATCCGATTGTTAGTGCATCGTCGGAAGCTTCGATCCTGATTATCGATCACTCTCAGCTGGCAACTGGGACTATGGGTGTAGGTATGTATCCATCCCTTATGGGGACATTCAGTTGTCCTACACCCATCCTTATGATTGGATCTAGTTTTGATGGGGATTCATCTTCATTGAATTCGATGTCTTTCTACACTATTCATATGGAATATCCTTGGATTCTTCCTACACATATTCTTTCAAATAGACCTATCGAAATAGACGTGTCATTTCCTAGAGTCATGATTGCATATCAAGCAAATCTTGATTGTGTTGTAGAGCTTAGTCCATCCTCTTCGTGGGTGGAGGAGGAGGACCCATATGTATTTCCTGCATGGGTAGTTGAGTCCTCTCATGCTCATGACTGCCTTGATAGTGTTTTTGGTCAGATGAAGCTACTATTGAGGCCATGTCTGGAGTTGAGCCACCTTGGGAAGACTTACATCATAGATCTTATTTTCTTCCCGAGCTTGACCATTTGGAGGATGAGGAACTTAGAGACATTCTTAGCGAGAATATTGGTAGTCCCGTGGTTCCATTAAGCTCTCCTGGTTAGATGGATGATGGGAACATGGCAAATATATCCCCTACAATTCCTATCAATATCTCTCGCGATCCTGGAAATATTGAGAATGTCTATATTGGGGCAGAATGTTCCCATTCTTAGATTCTAGAGTATACCGAGATGTTCAAAGAATTTCATGATGTCTTTACTTGGTCATATAAGGAAATTCCAAGTATCGACCCTCGCATTGTTGAACATGAAATTAAGACTTATCCCATGGCCAAACCTGTTCGATGACATTTGCATGTGGTGAAACCTAGAAAAGCACCCGTGATTAAAGATGAGATAGAAAAGTTGTTGAAATCTAGCTTCATCTACCCCATTCCCTTAACAGAGTGGGTTTCAAACCTCGTTCCGGTTCATAAGAAACAGGGTGTGATCCGTATATGTACTGATTTCTATGATTTAAATCATGCATGTCCTAAGGATAATTTTCCCACACCATTTATTGACCAAATTTTGGATGAGTGTGCGGGAAGTGAGGTATTTTCCTTCATGTAAGGTTTTTTCGGATGTAATCAGATTCAAATTAAACCCGAGGATCAACAGAAAACTTCATTTATTTGTCCTTGGGGTATGTTTTCATATTGAAAGATCCCTTTTGGTCTTAAACACGTCGGAGCCACATTTCAGCGAGCTATGACCTTGATTTTTCACAATCTCAAATCGATTATTGAAGTATTTTTGGATGACCTAGCTGCTCATTCTCAGCTAAGAGTGCATCATTCCTACCATTTGAGGTTAGTATTCGAAAGATTCCATCACTACCGGGTTAGGTTAAATCCTCATAAGTACATCTTTTGCATGAAGTTAGGTCGCTTGCTAGGATTCATTGTTTCCAAGGAGGGTATAAGTGTCGATCCCTTAAAGGTTGAGGCAATACTTCAATTGTATTCCCTAAGAAATACTAGACATCTTTAATGTTTACAAGGCATAGAAAAATTCTTACGAAGATTCATGGTTAAATTTGCCAATTTGACTAAAGGCTTTGTGCGTCTTTTGAAGAAGGACACTACCTTTTGCTGGGATGAGTGAGCCTAGGAGTCCTTTGATGGTCTTAAGTGAGACTTATCATCAACCTTCGTGCTTAGTCCACCCGAATATAGCCGTGAATTTTTTATTTATGTGGCTGCATCCATGGAGACGATTGGTATGGTTTTGGTTCAGGAGGATGAGGAGCTCCATGAGCATGTCATATACTATTTGAGCTAGAACCTTATAGATGCAGAAATACATTATTCCCATGTGGAGAAACCTTCCTTAGATACCATTGATGTAGTTTAGAGATTGAGACACTACATTCTCCTTCACCAGATCTTGGTAGTAGCTCATGTCAATCCATTTTAGTTCATCCTCACTAGAAGGATGATCGAGGGAAAGTATAATAAATGGATTGTTATTTCGCAAGAATTGGATCTTGAATTTGTTTCGGTGAAATCGAAGAAATCCTTAATTTTTGCGGAGCTCATTTATCATTTCCCAAGTAAGGAGGAGGAGGAAATTTATGAGGATACGTTTGTCGATGAGCATATCTTCCTTATCTCGAATTTGGATCCATGGTATGGGGATATTATTGTATATTTACAAACATTGAAGGTCCCTACTCACCTTTCATGGGATAAGCGACGACGATTATGTCATGTATATAAGAACTACCTTTTAGTGGATAACACTTTGTACTACCATGAGGTAGATTCCATTTTACATCATTTCTTAACTCATGAGGAGGCTGAGGTTGTGCTGAATGATTGCCATGGAGGGGCATGTGGTGGTCATTTATGTGGGCTTTCTATAGCCCAAAAAATATTGAGAGCGGGATATTTTTGGCCATCGATCTTTAAATATTGTGTTAATGCGGTCAAGAAGTGTCACCCTTGCCAGGTGTTTGCATGCAATATGCACTCACATCCTACGTCGTTACATCTGATTATCATTGCTGGTCCCTTCACCATGTGGGAGATTGAATTCATGGATTGCAACACAGCTTCAGCTAGGGGGCATCATCATATTATAGTGGCTATTGATTACTTGACGAAATGGGCTGAGGTTATGCCCATGATTAAATCCGACGGTGAGATAGTTATGCATTTCGTATTCAACCAAATTATTACTCGGTTTGGTATTCTGAAAGAGCTTGTCACTGACCATGGTAGGAAATTTTAGAATCGAATGATAGAAGAGTTGGCCTCAAAGTTAGGGTATAAGTAGGAGCACTCCTATTCTTATTACCCTCAGGTGAATGGACAAAGTAGTGAACAACTCACTTAAGTCCATTCTCCAATGAACCATCGCACAAAGCAAAACGAATTGGCATATCATGTTATATCCTGCTTTGTGGGAATATAAGACATTGGTTAAGACTACCACCAGTGTTTGTCCATATCATCTTGTACAAGGGGTGGATTCTATCTTTCCAGTTCAATGTGAAATCCCTTCATTGAAACTAGATATAGAGCTTTTACCAAACACTTCCGCGTTAGAGGAACATTTGGTCCACTTGGAGCAGCTTGATGAGTAGCGCGGAGATGATTTAGTGGCTCCAGAGGTGAATAAGCATTGTGTTAAGGTCCAGTATGATAAGTTTGTCCATCCAAGGAGCTTTACTGAAGGAGATTTGGTCTTTTTATGGGATCAAGCTAAAGAACCGTTGGGGGCAGGCAAGTTTAATCCCATGTGGCATGGTCCTTATGTGGTCAAACATGTGTTAGAGAAGGGCGCCTATGAGCTAGTAGATTATGAAGGGACAGCCTTAGCAGAGCCTAAAAATGGGCTTTATCTTAAAAAATACTATGCATGATCTTCATCTAGGGCTGATTGTTGTATATTAGTGTATAGTTTTCTGCATAGTCAGGTTTTCTTATGGTGATCAGTTTTGTTGATTAGCTTTCATTTCTTATGGAAGATGTCGATGGATTCTTCCGTTTACATAGGATTCGTTGATGTTGCTAGCCGACACACTCAACACTCAGCCTCTGCTACTTGGGTGATTTATACTCCTGCGGGTCAGGTATTGTCTTCAAGAGGCATATGTTTATAGCCCTCTTAGAACAATGCTGTTGAGTATAGTGCCATTATCGAGCTATTACGAGATGCCATTTCACATGGTGTTCTCTCTCTTGAGGTACGTCTTGATTCACAGTTAGTAGTGTCTTAGCTTAATGGCTTGTATCATGTTAGTGATCTGACATTATTACGAAGATTCTTACATGTGATATTGTTAGAACGACAATTTGACAACATAACATACATACATGTTTTGAGAGTTTATAATCAAGTTGCTAACTCATAAGATAACTATGTGTTAGATTGTCTTGAGGCCTAGAAATTTGCAGGTAACAACAGTAAGGGATTCTCCCTAGTCAACGTTCCCAACTAGCTCGTGACTATTTGATGTAGGGAATCCGTCTGGTTTGCGGTTCGGCTATCATAGGTCAAGTAACAAAAATAAAAGGTTTTACCGGTTGCGGCCCAATCCACCGTATATATTTTTGTAATTTTTGACTTTGAGTATGATATTCGAGTGCGTATCTAAGATGCAGATTGATTAAGGATGCAAGGAGTGATCACAATGTGATGCACAGGTTCTTACCTCTCGTCTTAGACTCTCTCGCATCTAAATCACACACAACTAGAAAATACATACTAACTAAGTTTTCCCTAGAGAGCAAAATATTAATTCATGAGTAATGTAATACTGTTTACATGTTAAGGTAAATCACAGATAGTTTTTCTTAGAACCAAACACATAAACATGAATAAAGATATGCACGACAAGATAGCTTATCAATAGTTAAAACCTCCATTACTCATAGCAGAAATCATCACAGAATATACCGAAGAACATTTATACAAGAACATAGGTTCAGAAAGTTAGAACGCTCTCACATTTAATGAAACACAGTCGAAAACGAAATAGTTCCCCTTCAACATTGTTCACTTTATCACATTTGAACATTCCACATAGAACCTTCTCCAGCAGGAAAAATTTGCAATTTCTTATTGTAAAATGAAGTAGTTCCTCTTACAAACAATAGCTCACAAGTTTTTCTAGGGAAAAATACCCCAATTCCCTCTAAGTTTCCTATCTTTATACAAAAAGCACAAAACCTTTGGGATGGCTCGTCGCTTGACCTTTCGGCTTCCCCGACCCTTTTAATCTCACATTTTTGTCAGTTTGTGAGTGCTCATGATTTAGGCAATACATTACATTTCAGATTTTAGTCTTACGAGCACTTCATATAGCGGGACCAGCTCAGTAACTACTGAACCTTTTCCAAAACCGAGCCTTTGTTGTTATTGATTCTGCTTTTTCTTTTATTTGTCCCTTTTAATATCCTGTCAATCTCAGAATGTATTTGCCTATCACTTTTCAGCCAACTTTCCTCAACTTTATCCTTCAACTATGTCTTCTTGCAACAGCAATATAGAGAATATTCTGAGTCCGTCTGCAATCAAAACAAAAAATTCATCATCAATTTGGACTGCATATTTTGAATACTTAAACCACACTACCAATAAAATTGATCATCAAGATGAGGCCCTATACTGTGCTCTTGTTGCGACATCCTCAACAAGAATAAAAAACCACTGCCACCCACACAGGGGTTAGAAACTCACAAGACGACGAGAAAACCTTATCGGTGGCTTGAACCAATAAAACATCGGCCAGACAGTCTTACTTAGAGCCACACCGATGGGTTTCATATGGAAAATGAGTTCCATAGGACCATTAAGCCTATCGGAGTTGGAAGAACTAAATGGCAAAGCATCGGGTGGTAAAGTTCCCTATCGGCAAACGAAATGACCTCAATGTCGGGAGGTTAGCACATTACATAGCTGCAATAGCGGAAGATGAAAATACTACGGGTCCCGCAGTCAAAAGATGAAATAGAGAAACCCAGACAAAGCATCAACGAGCAGAGTGGTTATATGGTGGGCACTTAGTTCACTCGGGAGTCACAATGGTGGAAAGCAAACAGACTATAGCCTTTGATCAAAACGATAAAATTTTTGATAAGGCGTAGAAACATCATGAAAAGATTAAGTGTTCGAAAAACCTAAGGTCGTGCAGTGGCCCAAAAAGCTTGTCTCACTTCCAAAAAGTGGCTTCATAAAGATCAAACAACCCCGACTCAAACTTTGAACATCCTCTGACAATGCAAAAACAAGTCATAACAACACAACAGTGGAGAATTCAAAACTATCTGGTAGAGCACTCATCATTCAGCTTCTACAACGGAGGCTCCATAAGGAAATAAGGCTCTGATGCGTAGTTTAAATGGCCTCCGAACAACCAAACTAGAATGTTACTTTCGGCTGGGCAGTGATGAAGGTTTGTTTTACCTATGAAACAGTGGCGACAATGAGAGATCGGCTTCCAAGAAGAATAGAAATAAATCATAGATCAAAGGCCAATGTTTAAAATCAAACTCCAAATTCCACATGCAAATCAGTTTCAGACATAAGCAATTTTTCAAAAAGCATGAAGAGAGTTAACTTCAAAAATAGTCCAAACTTGTAGCAATGAGAAAACAAAAACAAGGTTCATGGATCCAAATGATTCTAGTCAAGATAAGAATTAGAAGGAGGGCCCAAAATTTCAAAAATTTGGGAAAACAATTGCAGTTGCAACAATTGGTGACTACCTGGTGAACTTAGATCTCTGGACAATTTATTCCTTAAGTAACATACTGTTTAACAATAAATGAACATGTCAAATTCTTCCATATGTTTGGATTTCCCAAATGGAAAATATATGTACTTTTAATCATTGAGGATAGTCCAATTTAGGAGAAAGGAAACCAATATTTCCAAGTCAATATAACTCTTTTGAGGCCAGGAAGATGAGTTTCATTTGTTACCTTTGTCTTCAGGTAGCTTCCAGCTTGAACGCCATAGGATTGTAACATATGGTAAACGGAAATATTCATTTGTTCCTCATTCCCATGCCATTTTGCACTTTTTGTGCTTTTTTGGACTTTTGTCCTTTGCATATGAGTCCTCCTACATGCCTTTCTTTCTAAATTTTCATTCAGGCTCCTCTATCCATATTGTCCTTTTCTGTGAGAGATGTATTTAACTTTCAGCTCATGGACAGAGAGGATATTTCGGTAATTTAGTACTTATATGGTTTAGTATTTTGTTTTGATACATATTTATTTCATAGGACCTTTTGACTCTCATCTTCCTTTTGGCATTCAATCCTTGGCATGGGATCATTTGTATATAATATATTGTTTACCCTGCTTCCTTTCCATGGGTCCTTTACTGTCACTCCCTAGAAAATTTAAAAATGTGAGATGGACAAAGCCTCAAAATAGTATTCCAGGCCTTTTGATCCCGGTTTATTTTTCAAGGATTAAGCAGGAATTCAATGTGTTCATAAACATTCAGGAAAACTGCTAAAGTAGAAGAAATTCTTTCAAATAAAACAATAATACACAGTCTTACACTCAAGAACTTTAATCATTCCAAAATTCTGATGTTCTCCATGCAACCAAGAGTTTTCCTCCTTTTATTGAAATCAGTCAAAATCTAAACTAAAAGAAAATAGAAATAAAATAAATCAAAATAAACAACCAAGTCAATTTATTTATGTACAAGATAAAACAACAAAATCAAAACTCAGGAACAATAAGGCTTCCATTTACTGGTAATTTTTCTTCCCACCCCTATAAATCTTGCAATTTATAGGTTGAGGGGCCAAGCTTTGCTGCAATCTTGAAAGGGCCTACCCACAACTGTTGAAATTTCATGTGTTTTCCTTTCTCATCATCAGTGTGGTCCCACTTGAGAACCAAATCTCCCACCTCGAATTTTTTTGTTCCAGCCTTGTGTTTATCAAACCATCTCTTAAATACCTCCTGCTATTGTTTGAAACATTCTCTGGCCTTGGATCTAGACTCTTCTACCTTCAAAAGATTATATATCCTCATTTTCAAGACTTCATTATCTAATCCTCTAGATTCTTGAGCTATTATGGAAGAGGGTATCATGATATTGGGTGGTAGAATGGCCTCTTTTCCATAAACAAGGGTATACGAGGACACACCTAACGAAGTATTGGGGGTGACCCCATCATCCCAAAGAGCATTTGGTAATGCTGAGTGCCAACTCCTCTGATTTTCTATCACCGTCTTTTTTTAAATCCTAATCAGATTCTTGTTTGTAGATTCAACTAGACCATTTCTCTGTGGATAGTAATTAGCAAAGTAATGCAACTTTATTCCTTTCTCATGACCAAATGAAGTTAATCTAATTGAGGAAAAATAAGTAGCATTATCGAAAACTAAAGAAATTGGAACTCCAAACCTGTTCATAATATGGTCTTGCAAGAAGTCCATGAACGCATCTTCATTTACTATACGGAACGGAATGGCTTTGACCCAATGAGTGAAGTAGTCGATTGTTGTCAGAATATACTTATGTTCCATGGAATAATTCGGCTTTATCTCCCCAATAATTTCCATCCCCCACTACTCAAAAGGTTCTGTTATCATTACAGGATTTAATGGTCCTGCTGCTTTAACTTGTCTTCCACCACACCTTTGACAAATGTCACATTTTCTAACATGGGTGTGTGCATATTTGAATAGTGTGAGTCAATAGTACCCAGATCTGAGAATTTTATGAGTTGTAGTATCTCCGGAGAAATTTGCTCTAGCAGGACCATCATGTAAATCTATCATTACCTTCTTCGTGTCTTCTTTCTCTAAGCATCTAAGAAAAACTCCATCATAATTCTTTCTCAATAATATTCCTTCAACAATTTGATATGAGGCTGATTTAAGACACAGTGCTCTTCTTTGCTTAGAATTCCAATGTTTCGGTAACAATCCCGCCTGAAGGTAATGCACAAGGTCTCGATACCAAGAGTCTGGAGCTATGAAAAGAGGACACACATCCATCAAATGTAACTCAGCTTCACCTTCCAAGTCATATTCTTCATTGTCTTTGCTTTCAGTCATCAGTTTGCACAATCCTTACCCTTTGACTATGGAGGCTGGCTTGAATTCAAGGTCATACTCCTGTAGAGTTGTTACCTAGTCGCCTCTCCTTTCTCCTAGCTCCGTTTGTACGAAAAGAGACCTCACAATTGGGTGTGGAACTATTACCTTTGTCTATTTCTTCAGTATATATGGTCTGAATTGTTTCACCACTTTGAACACTATGTAAGATTGTTTATCTATAGCTGGGTAATTCAATTTGTCCCCTTGCAAACTAGTACTCATAAATGATATGGGGAACTCATCTCCCCCATCTTCCTTCTGGGTAAGAATAGCTGCTAGTGAATCATCAGATGCGAAAGTGTACAGAATAAAATATTTATCAAAATCTAGACTTTTGAGGGAGGGTGCGTGCGCAACATCCATTTTAATCTTACTAAATGCATCCTTCTCTACATCAGTCCACTTGAATTGTACACTTTGATTTACCATTTGCTACAAAGGTTTAACAATTTGAGCAAAATCTGGCACAAACCTTCACACGAAGTTTATTGTCCCCATATATGAATTGCATGCCCTTTTGATTATGGGGTAAGGGAATCTGTTCGATGAATTTGATAATTTATGGGTCCATGGAGATCCCCTTCTTAGAAACCATGTGACCCAGCAACTTACCTTTTGTAATAGCAAACACGCACTTTTTGGGGTTTAGTGAGATACCATATTTTTGGCAGCGTTCAAAAATCTACTTTAGATGAAATGTGTGTTCCTCTCTTTTCTTTGAGAATACCATGATTCCATCAAGGTATACTACAGCACTACGGCCAATCAGACCACGAAAAGCTATTTCCATGGCCTTCTGGAAGGTAGCTCCAATGTTTATGAGTCCAGAGGGCATCCTTCTGTAAGTAAACATTCCCCACCTGGTCCTGAATGTCATTTTTAGTCTGTCTTGTTCAGCTACTAATACTTGATTGTAGCCTGAGAATCCATCTAATAAAGACAATAGTTCAAAACCTGAAACCATTTGCAATATCTGCTCTATGGGTGGAACAGGATAATTGTCCTTATCTGAAGCACAATTTAAGTTTCTAAAATCCACACATAGCCTGATTTATCCAGATTTCTTTCTCACTGGTACTAGATTTGAAACCCATTCCAAGTGTCTAACCTTAAAAATAATTCTAGCATCCAATAGTTTCTTAACTTCACTCTGGATTAAAGGTTCTAATTTTGGATGCATTTTCCTTAAAGGTTGCTGATAAGGTTTGATTCCAAATTTGATGGGGATAACATGATGGATAATATTGGTGTCATATGTCTTCAAATGTTCATACATCCAGGAAAAAACATCTTTGTATTGCTTGAAAATAATGATGAACTTATCCCTTTCAGCTGGGGAGCAACATTTTCCCAGCTTCACATATTTAGTCTCCATCTCAATCCCCAAATTAATCAACTCGAACTATAGAGACGAGCTATAAGTCTTCACAGTCACGGGTCTTCTGAATTTCTCATTTAAATCAAACATCTGTTCTAAAGTCTTGACTCCCTTAGGAATAAAATTATCGAATTTTAGCTCGGCCTGATGTTCTTCATCATCAATAATCTTTCCTTTGAAGGCATCGTCATTTGTCAAGCATTCTATAATCTGCTGATCACCATCGAACACTCATAGATTGGTAATCATATATGGAACCGAGGGCTTGAAAAGTAATTCAACAGAGCACCGATTATTAGAGGGCACAAGCCTCACAACTGATGTGGCCAACAAGTTAGCTGCTGCATTCTTGAGTCTTGGAATCGATACAATAATAAATGCATTGAAATATTTAAGTAAATCCCATACTTCATTTTGATAAGCTTTTAAATGAGGAGAAATTCAATGTATTTGATTCCGGATTTGTTTTACAATTATTTCAGAATTTCCAAACACTTTCATATTATTTTTCTTTAATTCAATTGCTTTCCTTAATCCCCAAACCAACGCTTCATATTCAGTTGTGTTATTGGTACATTCAAACTTTGACCTACATGAAAGAAAGTGTTTGTTTTTCATAGGGTCAATCAGGACATAGCCGACTCCTGACCCCTCTAAAGTTTTAGAACCATCAAAGAAAAGCGTTAAAAAATCGCTAACCGCTATTGTGCAAGAATTAACATCTATGTCTACAGCTAAGTCTACTATTTTACAATCAATTTCATCAGCCTGTGAAGACCGAAGGAGATCAGGATGAGTGTCTAATGTATCATTGGCTTCTTCTACTTGATAGTTTCCTGGTTCTAGCTCAATAAAGTAGTTTTCCAAAACAGAATCCACTGGTTCATCTTTTTCTTCGAACTGAGTAACATTGTGTTTCATGTGGGGATCCCTCAACACTTTAATTTGATTTGGGCTTCCTTGATATGGCAGCCACAGATGTGACCAGTCTGAGGCAAAATATCCATTTAGCTTTGTCGACCAGTATCTGCTCAAAACAAGTCCATAAGCTTTCAGTATTTCAGCCACCACAATATCGATGACTTGACGCACCTTATCATTTCAAGATAAGCGAACGAGAACATCCTCCATTTCTCCAATTACCTTCACATTCATTCTATCCAACTGAAAAATCATCTAGATAAATGGTTTAGGTTGTCCATTTATCTTTTTGCAGACCGACAATGGCATGACATTGACTGATGCCCCCAAGTCTACTAGGCAGTTATGCACGTTATGATTGAAAATTTTGAAAGTAAGGAGAAAAGGTGGATTCTTTCCTTTAGGCTTACCTCCCATACTTGCTTCACCAATTTCTTCTTCTTGGGGTTGGTTGTCAGTGGGAAGCCTCTCCTCTGATGCTTCATGTTCTTTCAATAGCTTTTATTTTTGCTGTGGCACATTGCACATTTCAAATAATGAGAAGTTTTCCCTCACCTTCTTGATATCCTCCACAATGTCATAATCCATCTTATGTTCCATGAGATTTGATCTAACATTATTTATTTTTTCTTCATTGGGATTAGTAGGCATGTTGGTCTATCTAGGATTTTGACTGGTGATGGTAAAATCTAGAATTTTATTAGCTGAGGAGCTATTTTGAAATTTCTTAACATTCTTTTGAAGTATTTTGATCTTCAGGAGCATAAGACTGTTTTCCTTAATCAACCTATTGAGGCCTGGAAAATTGCAGGAAACAACAATAAGGGATTCTCTCTAGTCAACGTTCCCAAATAGCCCATGACTGTTTGGTTTAGGGAATCCATCCGGTTTGTGGTCTGACAACCGTAGGTCAAGTAACAAAAATAAAAGGTTTTACCAATTGCGGCCCGATCCACCATATATATTTTTGTATTTTTTGACTTAGAGGATGATATGAAAGTGCCTACTTAACATGCAGAGTAATAAATAATGCAAGGAGTATTCACAATGTGATGCATAGGTTCTTACCTCTCATCTTAAACTCTCAAGCATCTAAATCACATACACAGTAAGAAAAATACATACTAACTAGGCTATCTCTAGAGAGCTAGATATTAATTCATGAGTAATGTAATACTATTCTCATGTTACGGCCAACCATAGATATTTGTTTCTCGAACCAAACATATGAACATGAGTAAAAGTATACACAACAAGATAGCTCATCAATAGTTAAAACTTCCATTACTCATAGTGGAAAATATCACAGAATATACTAGAGAACATTCAAGCAAGAACATAGGTTCATAAAGTTAGAATGATCTCACAGTTAATGAAACACAATAGAAAATGAAATAGTTCCCCTTCAACATTGTTCATTTTATCACATCGAAACATTCCACGTGGCACCTTCTCCAGCAGGAAAAATTTGCAATTTCTTATTGTAAAACGAAGTAGTTCCTCTTACAAACAATAGTTCACAAGTTTTTCCAGGGAAAAATCCCATGTAAACTCTAACTTCCCTATATTTAAATCAAATCAGCCAACCCCTTGGGCTGCCCCAACCATGTGACCTTTGGGCTCCTCAAAATCGTCCAATATCACCATTTTTTCTTTTCTGTGAGTACTCATGATTCACTTTATGCGTTACGCTTTCAAATTTCAACTTATGAGTATTTAACACAGCGAGATCCGCTCGGTAACTGAAGGATCTTTACAAGCCTGGGATTTTTTCATCATTGAGTCTACCTTATCTTTCATTTGTCCTCCTTGAGATCCTGTTGATTTCAGTACAAACTCTACCTAACACTGTCCAACCATTTTTCTGCTGCTTCGTCTCCTAGCTATGCCTTCTCAGAGTGGTAATTTGTAAAAATATATTGTTTCTGTCTACAATTAAATGACATTTATTATTAATTAGGACTGCATTTTTTCAATAAAATCAAACTACATCAACAAAATGAATAGTCATCAAAAGAGGCCCTATACTGCGCTCTTGTTATGAAAACCTTAACAAGCACTAGAAACACTATCTCACCCACACAGGGGTTTAAAAATCACAAAAGGATGGGAAGAGAAAAAATGATAGGTGGCTTAAAACAACAAAACATCGACCGGGTAATCTCACTTATAGCTGCATCAGCATGTCTCAAATAGGCAACGGGCTCCGTGAGACCGTTAAGTTTATCGGAGTCAGAAGAGCTAGAACCTAAAATCTGGGCAAAAGAGCTCCCAGTCGGTGAGCAGAAAGACATCAACGTTGGATAATTAGTGTGTTACACAGCCACAAGGGCAGAGGAGAAAAGACTACAGACTCTGATCCAAAGACAAAGAGACAAAAACCCGATAAAGTCTCGGTGGGCGGATCAGTTATATGGCGGATACCTAGTTCGCTTGGGAGCCACAAGGGCAGAAGATAAACAGACTACATCCTCTGATCCAAACCATAAATTTTTCTATGACACCAGATCAATGTAAAATTATAAGTGTTCGGAACAGCTTAAGGTTTCGCAGTGGTCCAAAAAAAGAAAAAACATGTTTCACTTCCAAAACAACGGCTTTAGAAAGACCAAATGTCCCAATTCAACCTCGATCAACCTTCGATATTATAAACAAGTCAACGATTCAATGCGACAACAGAAAAATCACGATCCTTCTACATAATAATCATCATTCAATTTCCACGATGGAGGCTTCCTAAGGAAACATGGCTCTGATACGTTCTTTAAATGGCCTTCGGAATAGTGGCTAGCATGAGAAATAAGTTCCCAAGAAGAAATCATAGCTCAAAGGGCAGCAAACCAAACTCTAAACTCCATGACCCACAGCAATTTCAAACATAAGCAATTTTTCAAAAAATAGGAAGAGAGTTAACCTCAAAATAGTCCAAAATTAAAGCAAAAACAAAAAGAGTTCATGGATCCAAACGATTCTAGGCAATGCTAAAATTAACAAGGGGGTCCAAAATTTGAAAATTTGGGGAAACAGTTGCAACTGCAACAATTGGCGACTACCTGGTGGACCTAGATCTCTGGATGATTATTTCTTGAGTAACAGACTATTTAACAACAAATGAACCTATTGAATTCTTCCAGACATCTGGATTTCTCAAGTGGCAAATGTATGTACTTTTAATCATTGACGATAGTCCAATTTAGGAGAGTGGAAACCAGGATTTTTGAGTCAAGATAACTCTTCTGAAGCCAAGAAGATGAATTTCATTTGTTACCTCTGTCTTCAGGTAGCTGTCAGCTTGGACACCACATGATTGTAGCATATGGTAAATAGAAATATTCATTTGTTCCTCATTCCCATGCCATTTTGCACCCTTTTGTGATTTTTGAACTTTTGTCTTTTCATATGAGTCCTCCTGCATGCCTTTCTTTCTGAATTTTGATTTAGGATCCTCTATCCATAGTGTCCTTTTGTGTGAGAGATGTATTCAATTTTCAGCTCACAGACGGAGAGGAACTTTCAACGATTTAGTACTTATATGGCTCAATATTTGTTTTGATACCCAATGCTTTCATAGGAGCTTTCAACTCTTATCTGCCTTTTGGCATTCAATTCTTGGCATGGGATCATTTATATATAATATAATGTTTACCCTGCTTCCTTTTCATGGGAATTTTGCTGTCACTCCCTAGGACATTTTAAATGTGATATGGATGGAGCCTCAAAATAGTATTCCAGACCCTTTGATTCTGGTTTATTTTACAGGGGTTAAGCAGGAATTCAATGTGTACATAGCCACTCGAGAAAACTACTAAAATAGAATAAATTCTTTTAGATAAACAATAATACATAGTCTTATACCCAATATCTTTAATCATTCCAAAATTCCGATGTTCTCGATGCAACCGCGAGTTTTCCTCCATTATTGAAATCAGTCAAAATTTAGACTAAAACACAACATAACTACATAACTCAAAGTAAACAACCAAGTCAAATTATTTATATACAAGATAGAAGAACACAAACAAAACTCAGGAAAAATAAGGTTTGAGAATTGAACCATTTATTGGTAAGTTCTCTTCCCACCCCTGTAAATATTCCAATTTATAAGTTGAGGGGCCAAGATTTGCCGCAATCTGAAAGGGACCTACCCACAACTGCTGAAATTTCATGTGTTTTCCTTTCTCATCATGGGGGTAGTGCCACTTAAGAACCAAATCTCCCACCTCAAAATATTTTGTTCCATCCTTGTGTTTATCAAACCATCTCTTTACTATCTCTTGTTGTTGTTTAAAGCGCTCTTTGGCTTTAGATCGGGACTCTTCTTCCTTCAGGAGATTATATATCCCCATTTGAAAGACTTCATTATCTGATCCTCTAGATTCCTGAGCTATTATGGAAGAGGGTAGCATGATCTTGGGGGGTAGAATGGCCTCTTTACCATACACAAGGGTATATGAAGACACTCCTATCGAATACTTGGGGGTGACTCTATCATCCCAAAGGGTGTTTGGTAACGTTGAGTGCCAACTCCTTTGATTTTCTATCACCGTCTTTTTTAAAATCCTAATCAGATTCTTGTATGTAGATTTAGCTAAACCATTTCCCTGCAGATAGTAATTAGCAGAGTAATGCAACTTAATCCCTTTCTCATGAGCAAAAGCAGTTAATCTTATTGAGGAAAAGTAAGTAGAATTATCAAAAACTAAAGAAATTGGAACTCCAAACCTGGTCATAATATGGTCTTGCAAGAAGTCTATGACTGAATCCTCATTTATTTTGCACAATGGGATGGCTTTGACCCAGCGAGTGAAGTAGTCAGTTGTTGTCAAAATATATTTGTGTTGCAGGGAAGAATTTGGATTTATCTCCCCAATGATATATAACCCCCGTTGCTCAAAAGGATATGTTATTATCACAGGATTCAATGGTCCTACTGCTTTAGCTTGTCTTCCACTACACCTTTGACAAATGTCGCACTTTCTGACATGGGCGTGTGCATCTTTGAAGAGTGTGGGCCAATAGTATCTGGCTCCAAAAAATTTTTGAGCTATAGTATCTCCAGAAAAATGTCCCCCAGTAGGCCCATCATGCAAATCTGTCATTACTTTCTTCGCATCTTCTTTCTCTAAGCATCTGAGGAGAACTCCATTGTAATGATTTCTGAATAATATTCCTTCAATAATTTGATATGATGTTGATTTAAGACGCAGTTCTCTTCTTTGCTTAGAATTCCAATGTTTCGATAACGATCCTGTCTAGAGGTAATGCACAAGGTCTCGATACCAAGATTCTGGGGCTATGAAAAGAGGACATACATCAATCAAATGTAACTCAGCTTCATCTTCCCAGGCATGTTCTTCATTGTTTCTATTTTCAGTCATCATCCTGCACAATCCTTTCCCTTTAACTATAGAAGCTGGCTTGAATTTGAGGACATATACCTGAAGAGCTGTTACCCAATTGCCCCTTCTTTCTCCCTACTCCTTCTCTATGAAAAGAGACCTCACAGCTGGGTGTGGGACGATTACTTTGGTTCAGTTCTTTAGTATGTAGGGCCTAAATTGTTTCATCGCTTTGAACACTACGTAAGCTTGTTTATCTATAGCTGGGTAATTCAATTTGGCCCCTTGCAGACTAGTGCTCATAAATGATATGGGGAACTCATCCCCCCCATCTTCCTTCTGAGTAAGCAGAGCTACTAGCGAATCATCAAATGCGAAAGTGTACAGAATAAAATCTTTATCAAAATCTGGGCTCTTGAGGGAGGGTGCATGCGCAATAGCGGTTTTAATCTTTCCAAATGAATTCTTCTCAACATTAGTCCACTTGAATTGTACACTTTGCTTTACCATTTGCTGCAAAGGTTTAACAATTTGAGCGAAATCTGGCACAAACCTTCGCACAAAGTTTATTGTCCCCATAAATGATTGCCTGCCCTTTTTATTATGGGGCAAGGGAATCTGTTTAATGGCTTCGATTCTTTTTGGGTCTATGGAGATCCCCTATTTTGAAACCACATGACCCAGCAACTTACCCTTCGTAACAGCAAACACGCACTTCTTGGGATTTAGTGAGATACCATATTTTCGACAGCGTTCAAAAATATGCTTTAGATGAAACTCCTGTCCTTCTCTCTTCTTCGAGAATATCGTGATGTCATCAAGGTATACTACAGCACTGAAGCCAATCAAACCACAGAAATATATGTCCATATCCCTCTGGAATGTAGCCCCAACATTTATAAGTCCAAAGGGCATTCTTCTGTAAGCAAAAGTTCCCCACCTAGTCCTGAATGTCTTTTTCAATCTGTCTTCTTCGGCTACCGACACTTGATTGTAACCTGAAAATCCGTCTAATAAAGAGAATAGTTCACAACCTGAAACCATTTGCAGTAGTTGCTCCATGGGTGGAACGGGATAATTGTCTTTGTCTGAGGTGCGATTTAAGTTTCTAAAATCCACACATAACCTGATTTCTCCAGATTTCTTCCTCACTAGTACCAGATTTGAAACCCATTCCAATTGTCTCACCTTAAAAATGATTCTAGCATCCAATAATTTCTTAACATCACTCTGGATTAGAGTTTCCAATTTTGGATGCATTTTCCTTAAAGGTTGCTGATAAGGTTTGACTCCAGATTTGATGGGGATAACATGGTGGATAGTACTGGTGTCGTATGTCTTTAGATCTTCATATGTCCAGGAAAAAACATCTTTGTATTGTTTGAAAAGAATGATGAACTGATTTATTTCAGCTGGTGAACAACATTTTCCAAGATTCACATATTTAGGCTTCATCTCAGTCCCCAAATTAATCAATTTGAACTATAGAGATGAGCTATGAGTCTTCAGATTTGTTGGTCTTATAAATTTTTCATTTAAATCAAACATCCGTTCTAAAGTTCTAAGTCCTTTAGGGATGAAATTATCGAATTTCAGCTCGGCCTAATGCTCTTTGTCATCAATAATTGCCCCTTTTTATGCCTCGTCATTTGTTAAGCATTATATAATCTAGTGATCTTCATCGAACACTCGTAGGTGGGTAATCATATCCGAAACTGAGGGCGTAAAAAGTAATTCAACAGAGTACCAATTATTAGAGGGCATAAGCCTCACAGCTGATGGGGCCAGCAAGTCAGCTGCTACATTCTTAAGTCTTGGGATCGATACAATGTTAAATGCATTAAAACATTTGAGTAAATCCCATACTTCATTTTGATAAGCTTTTAAGCAAGGAGAAATCCAATGTATTTGGTTCCGAATTTGTTTTAGATTATTTTAGAATCTACAAACACTTTCAAATTATTTGCCTTTAATTCAATTGCTTTCCTTAAACCTTGAACCAACGCTTCATATTCAGTTGTGTTATTTGTACATTCAAACTCTAACCTACATGAAAGGAAATGTTTGTTCTTCTTGGGGTCAATCAGGACACAGCCAGCTCCTGACCCTTCTAATGTTTTAGATCAGTAAAAAAAAGTGTCCAGAAATCGCTAACTACTGCGCGGGAATTTACATCTACTTCTACTGCTAAGTCTACTATTTTACAATCGATTTCATTATCCTGTGAAAACCAAAGGAGATCAGGCTGAGCGTATGATGTGTTGTTGGCTTCTTCTGCTTGGTAATTTCCTGGTTCTAACTCAATAAAGTAATTTCCCAAAACAGAATCCATTGGTTCGTTTTTTTCTTCGAACTGAGTGACATTGTGTTTCATGTGGGGTTCCCTTAAAATTTTAATTTGGTTTGGGCTTCCTTTATACGGAAGCCATAGATGTGACCTATCAGAGGCAAAATATCTATTTAGCTTTGCCAACCAGTCCCTGCTCAGAACAAGCCCATAAGCTTTTGGTATGTCAGCCACCACAATATCAATAAATTGACACACCTTATCGTTATAAGACAAGTGGACTATAGCATCCTCCATTTCCCCAATTACCTTCACATTCGTTCTATCCAACTGAACAACCCTCCAGGTGGATGGTTTAGGATGCCCATTTTTCCTTTTACAGACCGACAACGGCATGACGTTAACCGATGCCCCTGAGTCTACCAAGCAATGATGTATGTTGTGGTTAAAAATTTCAAAAGTGAGGAGAAAAGGTGGATTATTGCTCTTAGGTTTACCTCCTATACTTGCTTCCCCAATTTCTTATTCTTCCTTGGGTTGATTGTCGGTCGGTAGCTCCTCCTCTGATGCTTCAAGTGCTTTCAACAGCTTTTCTTTCTACTGTAGCACCTTGCACATTTCAAATAATGAGATATTCTCCCTTACCTTCTTTATATCTTCCACAATGTCATATTCAATCTTAGGTTCAGTGGGATTTGGTTTACCATTATTTATTTTTCCTTCATTGGGATCGACGAACACGTTAGTCTGTCTAGGATCTTGACTGGTGATGGTAAATTCTGGAATTTTATTAGCTGAGGAGTTATTTTGAAATTTTTTAAAATTCCTTTGTAGTCTTTTAATATTTGGGAGCATGACACTATTTTCTTTAGCCAACCCTTGGCTTCTTGTTGTTACATTTGTTTCTAGGATGTCCTCGTGTCCCAAAACCTTTTCCTCCTCAGCGTTAAACAATGAAACATAGTCCCATAAAACCATGGTTTCATCCTCTTATTCTTTTGTTGATGTATTATTGTCTTTCCTTTATTAATCTTCATCATCTGTCAATTTAGAATCCAACAACTGATTCATAACCAACGTCATTGAGTTTATCCATTGAGGACAATTCTTCTCAGAGTGGGGTTGTTGGTGGAGGGTGAAAAAATTGTCCATTCCTACCTCTGTTAAATTCATAGATGCTGAATTGTGTGGAGGGGGTTGGGATTGATTGTTATCTTCCCTTTTCTTGTAATAAGTCTTGTAGAACTTTTGGGATTCTTTTTCCTTTTCCAAGTCTATGATTCTGTTATAAAGCTTCTGCATCATTTTTGCCATCCCTTCAAAATCTGGTGATTGCTCTTCCTTAGGCTTGGTAAACAACAAAGATTTCCTCCCCACATTTTTATCTCCTGACCATTTGGGATAATCTTCGATTATTTCCCGTTCAGCCTTTACTTTCTCCGCCTTCTCATAGGTCTCTGCTAGAGTAGGCTTGGCCTTCATTTTGGCAAACATGGCCAACTCAGGTCCCAAAGCTGAGGTATAATATTCAATCAAGACTTTATCCCAAGGTTTGTCAACTTCAGAAAAATTCTTAAGATATGCTGCAAATCTTTGGGTGAAACTGTGCACCTTGTCCTTTCTCTCTTTCTTTAAGGAGCATAGTCCTTTCATGAGAGTTGCATGAGTCTTTTGGGTTGCATCCTTACTTCTAAAAATCCTCTTGAAGGTATCACAATCAGGGATATAATTTTCAAGCAAACCAAAGTACCACAATGCTGCAGTTCCTTTAAGGGTGTGTGGGAAAAGTCTACAAAATACATCCTCATATTCCCCAGCCCTTAATCCTTCTATTGCCAAATAGAAAATTTGCAAGTGGTCGTCTTCTAGCATCTTCTCACTTGGGTCAAATTTGGGCAGTATCTTTTCAAAATATTGAGGTAAATCATGCAAAGGAGGTGTCAGGTAAAGGTGATCTGGCTTTCCAGGCAGGTGGTGGATTTGGTGGGTTGGGTGTTTGATTTGCATTTACGCCTGCCATGAGTCTAGGTGGAGAGTGAGGAGGTGAGAAAATAGGAGTATGAACAGGATAACTATGAGGAGTATCTGGGCCTACTTGATTCAAAGGCTATACAACTTCCTATAAGGTTGTTTCTACAAGTTCTTCCTAATCCCCAACTAGCACTAAGTCTTCCAATATAGGATGATATTTCCTTTTATATTCTCTTCTGAGAAATTCAGGGATAATCAGCAATCCTCCAATATTCTTCATGTATGCCCTAGTGTGTCTTCTCAGATCATTAAAAACTTCATTGTCGACAGAATACAAATGTTCTCTACCCCCTTCTTCAGGAATTGGATTGGAAAACAAACTACTTCTCGAACTGTTACCGGTGGAATGATCTTAGGAAAACGGGTTTCCTCGGCCAGCCATGCATTGGTGGCCCTCCCTCTAGCACCAAAAACTGTTGAGGCCTGTAAAATCACAGGAAACAATAGTAAGGGATTCTCCCCAGTCAACACTACCAACTAGCCCATGACTGTTTGGTGTAGGGAATCCGTCTCATTTGCGGTCTGGCTACCGTAGGTCAAGTAACAAAAATAAAAGGTTTTACCAGTTGCGGGCCGATCCACTGTATATATTTTGTATGTTTTGACTTAAAGGATGATATGCAAGTTCCTACTTAACATGCAGAGTAATAAAAAATGCAAGGAGTATTCACAATGTGATGCGCAGGTTCTTACCTCTTGTCTTAAACTCTCAAGCATATAAATCACATACACAGTAAGAAAAATACATACTAACTAGGCTATCTCTAGAGAGCTAGATATTAATTCATGAGTAATGTAATACTGTACTCATGTTACGGCCAATCATAGATAGTTGTTCCTAGAACCAAAAATATGAACATGAATAATAGTACACACAACAAGATAGCTCATCAGCAGTTAAAACTTCCATTACTCATAGTGGAAAATATCACAGAATATAATAGAGAACATTCAAGCAAGAACATAGGTTCAAAAGGTTAGAACGCTCTCATAGTTAATGAAACACGGTCGAAAACAAAATAGTTCCCCTTCAACATTGTTCATTTTATCACATTGAAACATTCCACATGGCACCTTCTCCAACAGGCAAAATTTGCAATTTCTTATTGTAAAATGAAGTAGTTCCTCTTACAAACAATAGTTCACAAGTTTTTCCAAGGGAAAATCCCCTGTAAAATCTAACTTCCCTATATTTAAATCAAATTAGCCAACCCCTTGGGCTGCCCCAACCATGTGACCTTTGGGATCCTCAAAATCGTCTAATATCACCATTTTTTCTTTTCTGTGAGTACTCATGATTCACTTTATGCGTTACGCTTTCAGATTTCAACTTATGAGTATTTAACACAGCAAGATCCACTCGGTAACTGATAGATCTTTCCAAGCCTGGGATTTTGTCATCATCGATTTTGCCTTGTCTTTCATTTGTCCTCCTTGAGATCCCATTGATTTCAGTATGAACTCTGCCTAACACTGTCCAGCCATTTTTATACCGCTTCGTCTCCCAGCTATGCCTTCTTGCAGTGGTAATTTGTAAAAATCTCAAGTCCATATGCAATTAAACGACATTTATCATTAATTAGGACTGCATTTTTTCAATAAAATCAAACTACATCAACAAAACGACTAGTCATCAAAGGAGGCCATGTACTACACTCTAGTTATGAAAACCTTAACAAGCACCAGAACCACTGTCTCATCCACACAGGGGTTTAAAACTCACAAAATGACAGGAAGAGAAAAATTTATTGGTGGCTTAAAACACAAAAACATCGACCCAGTAGTCTCACTTACAGCTACATCAGCGGGTCTCAAGCAGGAAACGAGCTCCGTGAGACCATTAAGTTTATCGAAGTCAGAAGAGCTAGAACCTAAAATCTGGGCAGAAGGCTCCCAGTCGACGAGCGGAAATACATCAATGTCGGATAACTAGTGCACTACAAATCCGCAAGGGTGAAGGAGAAAAGACTACAAACTCCGATCCAAAGACAAAGCGATGGAAACCTGATAAAGTCTCGGCGAGCGGAGCAGTTATATGGCAGATACCTAGTTCGCTTGGGAGCCGCAAGGGTGGAAGATAAATAGACTACAGCCTCTGATCCAAACCATAACTTTTTCTATGATGCCAGATCAATGTAAAATGCTAAGTGTTTGGAACAACTTAAGTTTTCGCAGCGGTCCAAAAAAAAAAAACTGTTTCACTTCCAAAACAGCGGCTTTACAAAGACCAAATGTCCCGATTCAACCTCAACCAACCTCCGATATTATAAAAAATTCAATGATTCAATGTGACAATGGAGAAATCATGATCCTTCTACAAAATAATCATTTTTCAATTTCCGTGAAGAAGTATTCCTAAAGAAACATGGCTCCGATACGTTGTTTAAATGACCTTCGAAATAGTGGATAGCATGAGAAATAATCTCTTGAGAAGAAATCACACCTCAAATGGAAACAAACCAAACTCTAAAATCCACAACCCATAGCAGTTTCAAGAATAAGCAATTTTTTGAAAAACAGGAAGAGAGTTAACCTCAAAATAGTCCAAAATTAAAGCAAAAACAAAAAGAGTTCATGGATCCAAACGATTCTAGGCAATGCTAAAATTAACNACAACACAACCCTTAGCTTCTTATGGTTACATTTGTTTCTAGGATGCCCTCATGTCTTAGATCCTTTTCTTCCTCCACATCAAACAACGATACACAGTCCCATAAAACCATAGCTTCATCGTCCTGTTTTTTTGTTGATTTATTATTGTCTTTCCCTTCTTCCTTGTTGTCTTTAGTTAATTTGAAATATATAATTTGATTCATAACCAATTTCATTGAGTTTATCCATTGAGGACAACTCTTTTCATAATGAGGTTGTTGGTGGAAAGTGCAAAAGTTATCCATTCCTACCTCCACTAAGTTCATAGATGTAGGGCTATGTGGAGGGGGTTGGGATTGATTGTTATCTTCCATTTTCTTGTAATAACGCTTGTAGAACTTTTGGGCTTCCTTCTCCTTTTCCAAGTCTATGATTCTGTTAGAAAGCTTCTACATCATTTTTTCCATTCCTTCGAAATCTAGTGATTGCTCCTCTTTAGGCTTAGTAAACAACAAAGCTTTCCTCCCAACATTTTTTTCTCCTCACCATTCAGGATAGTCTTCAATACTTTCCCTTTCATCCTCTACTCTTTCCACTTCCTCATAAGTCTTAGCTAGCATAGGTTTGGCCTTCATTTTGGAAAACATGGCCAGCTCGGGTCCTAGAGTTGAGGTATAATATTCAATCAGGACTTTATCCAAGGGTTTGTCAGCTTCAGAAAAACTCTTAAGATAGGCTGTGAATCTTCGGGTAAAACTATGCACCTTCTCTTTTATTTATTTATTTAAGGCACAAATTCCTTTCATAAGAGTTGCATGAGTTTTTTGGGTTGCATATTTACTTCTAAAAATCCTTTCAAAGGGATCCCAATTAGGGATAGAATTGGCAGGAAAACCAAAATACCATGATGCTACTCTTCCTTTAAGGGTGTGGGGGAAAAGTCTACAAACCACATCCTCATATTCCCCAGCCCTCAATCCTTCTTTTTCCAAATAGAAACTCTGCAAGTGGTCATCTACTAACATCTTCTCATGTGGATCAAACTTGGGTAGCATCTTTTCAAAAGATTGAGGTAAATCATGCAAAGGAGGTGTTAGGTTTAAAGGTGATTTGGCTTTCCAGGAAGGTGGTGGATTTGGTGGGTTGGGTGGTTGATTTGCATTTATTTTTTCCATGATTTTAGGTGGAGAGTGAGGTGGTGAATGAATAGGAGTATGAACATGAGAACCGTAAGGATTATCTGGGCCTACTTGATTCAAAGGCTGTACAACTTCATGTAGGGTTGTTTCTACAAGTTCTTCCAAATCTCCAACCAACACCGAGTCTTCCAATATAGGACGATCTTTCCTTTTATATTCACTTCTGGGAAATTTAGGGATAATCAGTAATCCTCCAATATTATTCATGTATTCCATAGTGTGTCTTCTCAAATCATTAACAACTTCGTTTTCCACAGAATACAAATGTTCTCTACCTTTCTCTTCAGGAATTGGATTGGGAAACAAACTTCCTTCTGAACTGTCACCAGTGGAATAATCTTGGGAAAATGGGTTTCCTCGTCCAGCCATGCACTATTAGCCCTCCTTCTAGTGCCAGAAACTGTTGAGGCATGGAAACTCATAGGAAACAACATCAAGGGATTCTCCCTAGTCAACGTTCCCAACTAGCCCGTGACTGTTTGGTGTAGGGAATTCGTCTGGTTTGCGGTCCAGCTCCCATAGGTCAAGGAACAAAAATAAATGGTTTTACAAGTTGCAGCCCGATCCACCATATATATTTTTGTAATTTTTGACTTTAAGTATGATATGCAAGTGCCTATCTAAGATAGATATTGATTAAGGATGCAAGGAGTGGTCACAATGTGATGCACAGGTTCTTTCCTCCCGTCTTAGACTCTCTCACATCTAAATCGCACACAACTAGAAAATACATACTAAATAAGTTGTCCCTTGAGAGAAAAATAATAATTCATGAGTAATGTGATATTGTTCACATGTTAAGGTGAATCACAGGTTGTTGTTCTTAGAACCAAAGACATAAACATGAATAAAGATATGCACGACAAGATAGCTTATCAACAGTTAAAACCTCCATTACTCATAGTGGAAATCATCACAGAATATACCAGAGAACATTTAGACAAGAACATAGGTTCAGAAAGTTAGAACACTCTCACAGTTAATGAAACACAGTCGAAAACAAAGTAGTTCCCCTTCAACATTTTTCACTTTATCACATTTGAACATTCCACACAACACATTTTCCAGTAGGCAAAATTTGCAATTTCTTATTGTAAAAAAAAGTAGTTCCTCTTACAAACAATAGCTCACAAGTTTTTCTAGGGAAAAATCCCCCAAGTCCCTCTAACTTTCCTATCTTTATACAAAAACCACAAACCTTTGGCTTCCCTTGCCCCTTGACCTTCCGGGTTCCCCTGACCATTTTCATCTCACAGTTTTGTCAGTTTATGAGTGCTCATGATTTAGGCAATAGGTTACATTTTTAATTTTAGTCTTAGAAGCACTTCATATAGCAAGACGAGCTCAGTAACTGCTGAACATTTTCCAAAACTAGGCCTTTGTTGTTATTGATTTTGCTTTGTTTTTTATTTGTCCCTTTTAAGATCCCATCGATCTGAGAATGTATCTTCCTATAACTTTTCAGCCAACTTTCCTCAACTTTATCCTTCAGCTATGTCTTCTTGCAGTAGAAATATGGAGAATCTTTCGAATCCATCTGCAATCAAAACAAAAAATTCATCATCAATTCAGACTGCATATTTTCAATACATAAACCACACTACCAATAAAATTGATCATTAAGATGAGGTCCTATACTGCGCTCTTGTTGCAACAGCCTCAATAGAAATAAAAAACCACTGCCGTCGACACAGGGGTTAGAAACTCACAAGAGGGAAGGAAAAACTTATCGGCGGCTTGAACCAATAAAACATCGGTCGAACAATCTTACTTACAGCCACAATGGTAGGTTTTAGATAGACAACGAGTTCCGCAGGACCGTTAATCCTATCGGAGTCGGAAAAACTAAATGTCAAAGCATTGGGCGGTAAATTTCCCTGTCGATGAACAGAACGAAATCAAGGTCGAGAGGTTAGCACATTACACAGCCGTAATAGCAGAAGATAAAAACACTATGTGTCCCATGATCGAAAGATGAAACAGTGAAACCCAGACAAAGCATTAGTGAGCAGAGCGGTTATATGGAGGACACTTAGTTCCCTAGGGAGCCGCAATGGTGGAAAGCAAATAGACTACAGCCTTCGATCAAAACCATAAAATTTCTAATAAGGCGCAGAAATATCATGAAAATGTTAAGTGTTCGAAAAACCTAATGTCGTGTAGTGGCCCAAAAAGCTTGTCTCACTTCCAAAAAGTGGCTTCATAAAGATCAAACAACCCTGACTCAAAATTCGACCATCCTTCGACAATGCAAAAACAAGTCATAACAACACAACATCGGAGAAGTCAAAACTATCCGGTAGAGCACTCATCATTCAGCTTTTGCAACGAAGACTCCATAAGGAAATAAGGCTCCGATGCATAGTTTAAATGGCCTTCGAACAACCAAACTAGAATGTTACTTTCGGCTGGGTAGCGATGAAGGTTTGTTTCACCTCCGATACAGTGGTGACAATGAGAGATAGGCTTCTGAGAATAATAGAAAGAAATCATAGATCAAAGGGAAATGTTTAAAATCAAACTCCAAATTCAACATGCAAATTAGTTTCAGACATAAGCATTTTTCCAAAAAGCATGAAGAGAGTTAACTTCAAAAATAGTCCAAACATGTAGTAGAGGGAAAACAAAAACAAGGTTCATGGATCCAAACGATTCTATGCAAGATAAGAATTAGAAGGAGGGTCCAAAATTTCAAAAATTTGGGAAAATAGAGCAAAAGATTGGCATTTGTTTCATGGACTATAAGCACATCACAAGCATACATTTTTACACACATGTAAATAAATAAAATCGATCATCATAAGATTTTTGCATTAAACATCCAAAATGTGATGTCATAATGCATAAGTGTCATAATACAAAAATGGGGCTTCTGAGCCACCAAAATATAATACACGATACTACAAAAATGAATCACTCTCAGGTCTCTAAGCCTGTGGAGGAGGAGGGGGATTCTAATCATGGTCATACACCATGGCTCTAGCTATTCATTGGAATAACTAAACCCATGCTCATGGTACCCCAACCTCCTGATGCTACATGGCCTCAGGCAAGTCCTCGACTTTCGCCATGGGTACTCTGTGTGTCAGTCGTACAAAGTTTGTGTGGATGATTTGGAACGTCCGCTTCGCATCCACACCCATGATATCATCTCCTCTTCCGCTCCATCTATTATGAGGGAAGCCATCAGGCCACCATGTTCCAACATCTACATACATATGACAGGTTGTCACTATTTGTCATCACACCAAAACATGTCTTTTGAGTCTATATATCAAAAAACACAAAAAAATTAATAATTCAAAAAACTTAAAAAGAGGGTTGGGATTCGTTACCCATGTCACCATATGCTGGTCCTAGTTGTAGGGGCATGTCAAGATCTCTTTGAAAATCTATCCCTGCATAAGGGTAATCATCGATGGCAATAATCTGCTGCCGCCACCATGGAAAGAAATCAGCTAGGTAGGGGTTGAACACCCTACCTCTGCCCAGTCTTTGCATAGCATATTCCCAATGTCATTGGGCCGGATCTCGAACCCTGTGAGGAGGAACGTCAACTTTAGGGCTTATCCCTGAAACACACTTGAAGAAGAACATGCTCAGTATACTGCTAAAATCAAAGTTTTGTACCTTTCCCATCTTGTAGTCACTGAGCTGATGCTTCATGTTACTCAATAGCACAGTACTCAAATCGTATACTGTGGGTCTCATGCACTCCACTACATAGAACATCAATGGCTGCAAGTCCTAGTGGAGTAATGCTATCCCTTCTATCTTGTTGAGTGCCAATAGTATGGCCTCTAGGCCTAGTACCTGGATGGAGTTTGTTGGGGTCTAAATCCCAACCTTCTCTGTGTCTAGAAAATAGTATACTACAATATGCTTGTCAATGGTGAGGCCACCTTTGGGCCCGCGAGAGCGTAGGTTCACCACATTTCCCCATTGGGACAATCCTATAATGAAGTATATGTCATCCACCTCTATAGTGAGGGAAATATCATAAATATGGAAAGACTCTGAGTCAGGATCACAATATTCTACTAGCATCTGCAGTAGTCTTGGTTTGGCCCTCAGGATTCCAAGACACCAAAACTTGTATAGCCCACATGCATGAAGAGCTTGTTGAGCCATCAAATCACCCTGTACAACCTCCTCTACATCTCCATGTTTCCTCTCCCTCCATTCTAGGACCATCCTGCACATTAAAAATAATTTTTGGTCATTATTTCACCTAAAAAATCATGTGCATGGCCACATACATGACTATTTTCAAAATAGCCGCGAATGTATGTGGGTTTGGGTGGTTTTTCTGCGTATAGACAGCCCTATACATGGAAAAAACCTAGATTTCTACGTGGGCCGAGAAGACTAATCTAGATTGGCCTAAAAGTAAAAAATTGACCATGGAAATTGATAAAATTTACATGAAAATGGAAGAGGAGGACATGATCAGTTACCTAGAACAAGCGGTGTCAAATTTTGCTGAACGAAGGTCCAGGAATTCACGTTTGATGTTCTGAGCTCAAATGGGTAAAAAGTTTCAAATGATATGTAATTTTTGAATTTTTTACTATTTATAGAAAAAATTTGAAAACTTTTACCCCCTTTCTATAGTTTTGGACCTTTTTGGACTAATCTAATAATGTAGGAGATAGTTTTGGGCGTCGTTCTGACCATTATTTTCACCCGTTCATGTCGATTTTAGGTATGATGTCTAAACTATCATATAGGTTAGATGTCGTATCCATTTTCATTTTTCATGAACTTATGACCGTTTTATGATAACCTTAGGTATGAACCCATTCTATCTTGTCACAGAACCTTCTTGTTGTTTTAGAAGTGACATGATGTGAATGGTAGAGCTTGACCAAACATGGGTTCCATAGTTAGCTCCTTTATTGCATTTGGTGCCCATGCCAAAATTTTTTCCTTTTAGTGTGTGGGAGTCCTTTATATAGTATCACCATGTCTTTGCGCAAGAGCCTCATACTCCTCTTGATCTTTTTGATGTCTTTTTTCCCCCAGGACTACCTTATATCAAGTTGTAATTACATTATAATGAGTTTTTCCTGCCCTATTTGAGCCTTATGCTGGTTTCCTTGACTTTGATTATCATCCATATAGCCTGAGCTTGTCTCATGTCTAGCCATGCAAAGCCATTTTATCTATCTTTTGCGGTTTGATTCCCATTTTTAGTAGGAGGAGACTTTCCCTTGAGTGTCGTTATCCTACACATGTGTCCTTGCAGTGAGCATAGGTATGTTCCACTACTTGGAACTAGTTTGTTTTCCCATTGACACTCGTCTCCTCGTAGTCTGTAACTATAAAGCACTTTTATTCTTTTTCAAGCTTTTCAAAATATTTGGAAAAGTCTAAAAAAATTAAAAAACAAAAAATCCAGACAAGAAAAGATGTTATCTTTGGCAGCAGTCAAGTCGTGTCGCCTTCGAATAGAGCACTATATATCACATCCATTGGTTGGGTTAGTAGTTTGACTTTAGGAGTTGTACTCATTTCTTTGATTTTATCTCCATCAATTCGTTAAGCTTCCAGTCCCTATGGAGCCTCTGTTGAAGCCTCCTGTATCGTAGAGATGTCCCAGTTTTGTATATCGAGTCTATGCTGCCCACATTCAATCACCATTTTCCTTTATGCTCTTGTTTGAAGGAAGTTGAAAGCGAAGTCCGCCATTCCTCAATTCTCTTGACTTTGCATGTCAGCCATTCTCGGTACTAATACTAGTTCCTGCAAATTATGATCAAGTCCTTCCACATTGTATAGATTTGCTGAGTACCTCATGTTGGATGATGGGGGCTGCCTTAATTCCCTCCTTCAAGTGTATTTCATCCCATCGAATTCAGATCATTTATTCTGGGATAGGAATCTAGAGTTGTTTTTGAGTGCCTTGAGACTTGCATTCATCAGTGGTAGGATCTCTTGCCATCGATAGTTTTTGGGAATACATCAATGTCCCCTAATTGATGGATCCTTTCAAGTGTTTGACCTCAACACCTTTATTCAAACTTTTTAGTTTGCACTTTAGTACCTTGATTCCCATTTTCATTATTGGTGGGTGATCTCGCGTCTGTTTAAGGTATACATCAATGACCGGTAATCAGACGATGGACTACTATGTTCAACCTCGAGACCTCTATTCGCATAGTAGGACATGTACTCATAGCGGATTGTGTAGAAGACCTTTGAGATTGGTGGGATTTCATATATGTTACCTTCTTGATCATGCCAGTGTTCATGAGATTTCAGCTCTCGTGACTTGATTCCAGTATATGTCAGATGTTTCCAGCCATTATGGAGATCTTGATTCATTATTTATCTTCAGCCTTCATGGAGATCATGATTCTTTGTATATATTCATCATGGAGATTCTAATCTATCTATATTGTACGTGGAAATGACCACACATGTCATATTTTGTATCATGCATATTCATGACCATTGTACTCCTCTATATCCGGGACTACTATATCTACTTGCAATTATGTGCAGAGTTTGATTATTATATTGTACTATTGGATGGCTGGTTATTCCACTTGGTTCTTCATCACTCCACTTCTAGGATGGACTTATAATGTATTTCGGCCATCATATGACCCCTTTGACCTCACACATTATGGGACATCTGTTACAGCTAATTTTATCACACATGGTGGATCACACCTTTATGGCCTTCTCTGTCCCTTTGTAGACTCTTTAGACCCCATGGACCATTTTTGTACCTTTGATGTTTCCAATATCATCCCTAAAAACATGTGTTATTTGATATACGCAACTTTTAAACCCATTCTCATGCATATACACGGATTTAACCCTTAAACCTGCGTACATTGGGATGTGTGCAAAATGCCAAATAGTTTTGGAGTTTTCCTTGATGTGGATCCAAGTCACTTGTCTCTTGGCCTTCCATATGCCTTGATATTTCTTGGATTTTACCTTCCATTACCCCATTGAAGCACTATATAAGGAACCCTTTGGATACATTGAGGGGGATGAATTGAAGAGCAAGAAAACTATAGTCCATTACTGCCGAAGCTTATACTTAAGTCTGCATCCCTTTGTCCCTTGGAGCACTTTGTGTTCTTCCCAAGCTTGACTTTGCTTGTGAGCTTGCTATTGAGAGATGGAGGCTTGAAGTGGTGGAGACCCAGGTGGAGGACTCAGTTTCTCGGATTCGCAGATGTGCCGACAGAGGTTGTCACTATTGTAATCTATGTTTTACATTAATAGAAATATCTTTTCCTATCCAATAATGTGTATTTAAATGAGTATTGAATCCATGGATGCTTTTAAATGCTTATAGGTTATTGATTATCTATGGTAGAGTAGGTATAACACAATTCTATATAGTGTGCTTGTCTTGTTTGTTGAATGTTGAGATAGAAAATTACTTATACAAGCGAGAGTGGAAAATCTCAAGGGGGATCTACATCCACCGTCTGGAATAAGGTATGTATCGAGATCCTTTAGTGTTAGATGTTTGGTTTCTCTTGCATATTGGAAAGATTTGATTTTTGTGGTTACTCTGTCTGTTGTTGTACCCCAATCCATAGGAATTTTTCTTCGTAACATCGGGACCCTAGCACTGGATTGGCTCCTCCCACTAGTCAAACACACATTTATATATACTAGTGTGTAGAAACAAATAATAAATCCAACTGGATGGACCAATTTTACATGGTCCTCGATGAAAATGCTCATTGGAATATAGACACCCAATTCTATTTCCTAAGGAAATTGTATGCTGAGTTTATCTCGGGTAAACATGGAAATTACTTTGATATTTTAGTGTTCCATGGGGTAGAAGGATAGGACATGGGTTGCCCAAAGATATGCAAGGGGAAAGGATTGATCCAAACCATGTGTGACGATGTCCACACACACCAAACCCCCCTCGGTTATATCCTCCTACAAGTCCTATTATTGATGACACACATGAAGCATTATTCCATTTGGAAAATATATTGCTTCGACATGGGACTGATGTCAAAGGAAATGTAGGCCAAGGGGTTGGCACATATGAGACTTTCCCATATGGTGTTGGAACATCCCACCCAAAGGATCCACTTATTCTTCAGACCCTAACATATCTATACATCACACTGGACAAGCAGAGGGTTCAGAGCATCATGTCATGCAACATCCTTACACAACTTGTGAAAACATATGCTATGGGCCTTCTTCATAGTTTTGCGGTGATGGGTTTCTCCAATATGTAAGTAAAAATCGTTCTTCACATATTCTATTATTTTTTATATCACATATTTCAACTTTTTCATAAATGATTTCTATTTTTATTATCTGACAATTTACGCGAACACATTTATAGCTGGTGTCAAATGACACCCTAGATTCCCATACTATACTCATTGATACTAATGATATTGATGTAGTGGTCAATTCTACATATGATTTTGGTGCTTCACCATTACTTGTAAGAACATTTCTTTCTAATTTATAATCATGATTTACATATTTATCGTAGGTATTGGCACATTTAATACATCTTAACCTTGATACAATATATTTTATATAGGGTGGGCACGATGAGTATGTTGCATATACGATAGGTCCGTCACAGGTAGAGAAAGATTCACAACTACATGTATTCTTTTAATGATTCAACATGTATTTTTTTAATTATTTGATGTTGTCTAATTGTATCTTTATATTTTTTTATGTGGCAACATATGTGTGATAGACTTACCACCTGAGCGACCTTGATCCTTGATGCACATGCCCATCCTTTTAGGTGATTTTCAATTGTTTAACCCACTTGTGACACACCTCTTCATGCCCCCTAGGTATATGTATATATTGCTTATTTTGTTGGCACCCTATTACAATTTTTTTGTATCTTTGTGTCCCCAATCTTCCCTCCATGTAGTATAGTTTTCATTGTACATGCAAGTATCTTTTTGGTGCACCCATTGTTTTTTTACATTGACATATATTATTATATGCATATTTCTAGTGAGTGAGTGATGCTTTAAGATCACCTAATCAAGACCGCTGGTGATCGAGCTNGTTGTACATGTATCTAATTGTTGCCACCATTTGTTTATTGCAGGATGTTAGTGAGGCACCGAAGATACATGTAGTTACACCATGGACTATCATCACTTAGACATAGAGCGTAAGTAAAAATGTTATATTGGCTTGGAATTTGAGTAAATGTACATAGAAAATTGTATTTATTTTTATAGGTTCGTAAACTAAATTACAATTTTTGGTTTGTGTGTAGTCTCTGGAAATGAGATCCAATCCTCTTATTCAGCGGTGGGGAACACCATTGAACATCCGAAAAATAAATATAGACTTCTCAAAATCCACTGGTAGTAGCAATGAAAGGGGGGGATAAATAGAATTCATGTATAAGAGGGATACATACATGTATCATTTTGTTTGTATACAAATAGATGTACAGTATGATCCACTATTTTTTATTATGGCCATGGCATGCCATTTTTCAAAAAATTATATGTGCATATAATATAAAGAAAGGTTCAAGCTTATATATATGGTTGACTTGATATGGGAACGTGATATTAATTATATTCCTTTCATATATGCTTAGCTATGTCTTTAATTAAGTATGTGTTTAATTAAAATGATAGTTAATGTGTGGCTCACCATCATATCTTTCATCTCATCTTTCATAGCCTCCAACCAATTTTTTTGTATATATCCACTATGCTTCTTAAAATGTAGCAGGTTCAACTTCAATTTCAAAGTAATAATTATTGTATAAGTATTGATGAAAATATTTATACCTATTGTGATTTGAGATGTTCTCTTGTAGATGTTCTAACATGAGATATTCTACTATTGTGATTTGAGAATTGATATTATAAGTGTCTAAAAATAAGGTTTTATCTTAGATCCTTGGTGTTCTCATTGCACTTCACTTCCACTTGAGTCTTTCATGAATTGTACTCCATTCCCACTACATGCTTGACTTTTTTTATGGTGTGGAGTGATTATTTAGGGATCATAATGCCCTTGATCATGAGTAAACAAGAATATTAAAGGAAATGGATCACTTAAATGAAAAATCCATTGCACTTTATCCTAATAAAAAAGAAAAGAATATCCCTCTACAAGATTATAAACCTAATAATAACTTATCCTTATGTGTTATTTATGTTGAATATATTCTTTATATATGATTTTGTTTCTTTATAAATGCCATTTCTTTATAAAGAGTGTGGTGAGATGATGGGTAAGAAATAAGGTGCCTATTAGTCATGATATTTTGTTTGAGGAATCCATTTGTGCATCATTCATATTAAAAATGTAAGATAAATATAATACACCATTTTGGTATTAGTGGACCAAGGGCTATCCATATCCAATACCATTCATTTGTTTACTCAACAAGGATGGGTTAATATGAAGCTTGCCACATTGAAAAAGTGGGTCACACAAATATTAAGTAGGAAAATAATTTGAAATTGATTTGATAAAGGTCTACTTACTTCCTTACAATACTTCATGGTAAACCTATTCAACATATTTTCAATTTGTGTTTCATGTGATAGTTTGAATTCAAGGAAACTAAGCAAAACCCTAGTTTATGAAATCAATGCACAATGTAGTCACCATGCCATGCAAACACAGTGGATAGGGCCCCCTAGATGTAGTCGGATTCCAGAAGACCAAGGTAGTCAACGGTTCATTGATCTGACCTCCGGTTGTATATTTATGTCGAGTTGAAAGTCGCCTCAAAATATGGTTTAGAGACACTTGGTGACTTTTAGTGTGTGAGTGAAAAAAAATGGAGAAGCACAATTTCATGTTGTTGGATCCTACAAGTGAGTATGTTTAAGGCCGATATGTGAACACTACCAATAGTAACATGGTGTATTTTTTTGCATATTTGACCACCAATACAAAAGTTGCACTTAAAGAAACTTTAAAAAAAACCCTATTTTATAAAATCAATGCACAATCTAGTCACCAGGAAATGCAAAAATGGTAGAGAGGTGCCATAGATGTAGTCGCATGCTAGGATACCAAGAGATTCAACTGTTCATCGATCCTACCTTTGGTTGTTGATTTATGTCAAGTTGAAAGTCGCCGCAAAATGTGGTTCAGGGACACTTGGTGACTTTGGGTCTGGGAGAAAAAAACCAAATGGAGCATCATAATTGCATGTCATTGGATCTTGCAAGTGCGTATGGGAAATTTCTATATGGGAAAACTACCAATAGTCACACGCTGGATGTTTTTGCAGCGTTGATTCACTAATGAGAGAGTTGCATTCAATGAAGCTGAGGAAAACCTTAGTTTATGAAATAAATGGATAATATAGTCATCGGTCCATGTAAATATGGTGGAGAGGGTGCTCTAGATGTAGCCTCATTCCATGAGACCAACAGAGTTGACAGTTCGTCGATTTGACCTGCGGTTGTTGATTTATGTCGAGTTGAAAGTCGTCTCAAAATGTGGGTCAAGGACACTTGATGACTTTTGGTTTGGCAGAGAAAATCCAAATGGAGCAGCAAAATTTCATGTCCTTGGATACTGAAAGTGTGTATGGGAAATTCCTATATGGGAAAACTAATAATAGTCACACAATGAATTTTTTGGAGAGTTAACTTACCAATGCAAGAGTTGCATTCAAGGAAACTAAGAAAAACCCTAGTGTATGAAATCAATCCACAATGTAGTCAGTGGGACATGAAAACATGGTGGAGAGGTCCCCCTAGATGTAGTCTCATTCTAGGAGACCAACGAATTCAATGGTTCTTTGATCCAACCTCCATTTTAATATTTATGTCGAGTTGAAAGTCACATCAAAATGTGGTCGAGGGACACTTGGTGACTTTCAGTCCGGAAGCGAAAAACCAAACGAAGCAACATAATTGCACGTCGTTGGATCCTACAAGTGTGTATGGGAAATGACAATATGGGAACACTACCAATAGTCTCATGGTGGAGTTTGTTTCCAAGTTGAACCACCAATGCAAGAGTTGCAATATTTGAAAAACCAATGTAATTAAATCTGATTAATGTAAATAAATGTGCATTAATATAAAAAAAACATTCATTAAAATTGAATAGCAAGAAATCGAGAGCATGTTATTTTTTTATTTCTATTTGGTGGTGTCTAAAGAAACCAATATTTCTTGGCACCTCTAATGATCCATAGATCGTTTTTGTATCCTAGGCACACAAAAGGCTAAACATTAGTACTCTCATTAGAAAATAAAGAGAACCCAGTCAAATTGTGCACACATTATTTATAGATAAGTCACCTAATGGTGTAGGATCATGCTTTTACTATCGAGTATCCTATAAATAGTAGGATCTATGTGACTGGTATTCATCAATCATAGGTTAGTACATTGGGAATAAAATAAAGGCTAACTCATTGAAATTGTGCTTCAACACACACTTTAAAGTTTAAATAATGCACCTGAAAATCTAGCATCAATAGACAATCTTGTAACATCCGACAATGCACTCACTAGAGTAGGCCATCTAGATCATCTCTATTTATGATGGTATCTATCAATCTCTCATGCTCTAAATTAGGTAGCATGTATCGTACATGTGAACAATTTTTGTTCGAAATTTTGCATATCTTGATGTTTATACCAACGACCAGGTTGGTGAAGTGGTATACAATAGATCCTCATCTATAATCCTGATATACATACCCACCCTTCCTTTTTTGTTGTGTTGATAGTGTCATGTACTTCCCTTTTATAACCATAGAGATAGTTGGGAATTCAATATTTTCATCATCTATAACCGGTTCGAGAATGGTTCGTTTCCCCTCTAAGCAACGCGAAAACCAATAGTCGGAACCCCATTCATTTTTTTGGGGAAACCAATGCATACATATGACGTGTGAAAGTAAATAGGTCGAGTTAACAATACATTTATTAAAATAGGTATTGCATCTAACATAAATAAAATTTCTTTAAATGTAAAGGCTTGTAGTGATTTAGGTACTACAAATTTAATTTTTTGTACCTTCTTGTATGAGATCTGATATGTGATCATAGCCTGTAGAAATATATGTATGATCATCTTCCAAATGGTTTATTTCATTAACCCCCTTCAAATAGGTTCCAAGTTTCACTTGATCCCATGTATAAACTGTATCAGTATACTCACAATAATCCCATTCATATGTTGATGTAATTGTAACTTCAAAATGTATTCAATTGTATATGTTATGTATTATACCCCGATGTTTATTCCGAGAAGTATCTATAATGTAATTGAGTCATTCCATGCCACAATGTTCTGGTCGGGAGATTCAATAATATAACAAGTCATGTAAAGTCATTGAGGTTAACCCTCCATTGTAAGTCGAGGAAATAGTCCCCACAGTTGTGTCAAGGTTAACCCTTCTAATTGATTGGAGGGAAAAGTCCCCATATTTGTGGGGCACTAGGGTTATTAGACTCTCCTAGAGATGTCAGCTCTAGTAAGCAATTGTTAAGTGGGTCTGACATGTTAAAGTGGACATTAAGTGAATGAAAGAATATAAATAGAGAGTGAGCCTCTCTATTTATCACACACACACTTACTCACCAGGGTGCATGAGTGAGAGAGAGGAAGCTCTCTAAACCGAGAGAGAGAGAGGGAGAAGCTATGGATATCATATTTATGTTTTTGGGTTTTAGTACTGCCATTGGTGCTCATTCTATCTATAAGGAAGTTGTGGGGTTTTATCCTTTATGGTTTCCCTGAGGAAAATTCATTGTCTCTCTTGTCTCTTGTGTTTATTATTGTGCATGTTATTCTGTCAGGTAAAGATCCTAAGATAATGCTAGCTTTAATGATAAAATTCTAACATGGTATTAGACCTAACCTGAGAAGAATACATTGTTCAGATCCAAAAGCTAGGGCTTCTTAATTTTTGGGTCTTTCTCCACAATCCATCAGGAAAATTATGCTAGGCTAACTCTCCATTGAAGGGCACATCCTTTTGTCGAAGCAGAATTCAATTCTGAGCATTTTCAGTTTTTGGTGCGAGAAATTAGGGCTTCTTACAAAAGAGGAATTTTTGAGTGATCCCAGCATAATATTTCTCTCATCATCAAAATCAAAGTTTAGAGACCTAGGAAGAGATTTTTGGTTGGGTATAACTCCAGGAAATTCAAACCCTAGTTTGACCCCAAGCTAGAAAAACCCTAAAATACTAAAAATTATAAGTTTTGGTACATTCACTATATCTAGGGATTGGAGAAGGATCAGGAGCTGAAACTTTCACACGACGAAGATAAAATCCTGATTTACATTGCATCCACAATTCATCCTCATTTTCAGTATATTATAGGAGATATGATCGCTCCACGTTAGGGTTCTATCCTCTTCCAAGATTCATCCCTAAACAGGAGACCTGGGGAGAATTTCTATATCTTGGTATATAAAGGTCCAAATGAAATTTATGAAGATGTTCCAGAAATAGCATGGACTTTAATTTCACTGGTCCAATTTTTAGACCCATAAGATGAAACAGTGACACATGGAGATCCATACAACTTCACCATGCTGAACAATCCTAAAAAATGTCACCTTGGGAAAACACTCATAATTCCCAATTGGTGAAACCAAATCTAATGAAACCTATGGTTTTGGAACAGGAAAAAGTGAGGCTACCTTAGTGCAAAGTCTCAACCATAGACGAGTAGTAATTATGAAGATACCACAAAAACAGTATCGATCATTTATGCAAAAGAAATTAAAAAACTAGGGCTTCCTATTCCAGGAGCTTGCCTCCACTCTTTTTAAAAAAGGAGTACATTGAATAGATCACCTTGAAGAGATCTATATTTCTATCTGATCATATATAAAATATTCTAAGTTTTCAAAATTAGGGTTTCTCTGAAAAACCCTAGATCAGTCAGCTCCAGAACCAGGACGGACACCTCAAATCGGTAATATCTAATCCTTTGCTATTTTCATTTGAGGTTATCATTTCAAAGTGATCTATCACATCAGCTTGATGATAATATTGGTGAAGTCGACAATTTCCAAGAATGGAAGTATATGATATCTCTGAAGAAAATGAATTGGACACCTACATGAGTAGAGAGGCTCCAGTTCCAGGTGGGAGATGAGGCTCAAAGCCTTACACAAGAAGAACTTGGTCAAGACCAAGAACATCATTGTTGATTCAATCATGGATCAACTTGTACCACAAGTTTCTTCCCTAAAGACATCAAATATGTTTGATTCCTCAACCAAGCTATTTGAAGGGAAGAACATAAATCAGAATATGACCTTAAGAAACTAGTTGAAGAATGTGAAGATCTAGAACGCAGAGACCATATAGTCATACTTTACAAGGGTCTCTCAAATCAAAGAACAACTTGAAGTGGTAAAAGAAGAAATGGAGAATCCAGAAGTTGTGATAAACACCTTGAATGGCCTCCTAGAATCATGGGATTCATTCATTCAAGGAATGTGTTCCATAGGGAAGTGATTACTTGCAATAGACTCTGGGAAGAAGAAGAAGCTCAACTCATAATAAGAGAAGAGAAGATGGGAGAAAATAAAGATCAAGATCTCACCATTGAAAGAAGATCCCTCAAGTGATGAGGAATATGAAGGACTCAATTCTTGAAGAACCTCTTATCCATCTTGAGCATTTGGATAAGAAATGATGAAGTCATCAATGAAGAAGATGATGAAGTGGAAGGATCAAGAAGGAGTCTACCCACAAAACAAATAAAGATAAGTATTCAATTGCCATTTCATGATATTGTTTTTGTTATGCATTTGTTTATATTCAGTTGATGTATTATGCATGATATAATGTATGCATTAATGACAGTATCCTACTAATATGAATGTGATGGGTAAGTAGCTCATGGTGCTATACAACTCTCCATTGATACTTATATAGAATGAAACCTCTTTGCTGACATATTGGATTAGTGCACAATCTCAATGTTGTTCTGGTAGAGATGGAAGGCATCTAGAAAAGTTTTCATTAGATATGGATGGATGTCGTATTGGCTAAAGTAGTTGCATGATCATATATTTATGCATAAGAATTTTTCATTATGAATATACCTTATGAATTGTCTATAACCATACAAATAATGCATTTGAATTGTAGGAAAGATTGCATAAAATTTCCTACAAGCAAAGAAGGATCAGAATTGTTTCGAAGAACAAGTATTGACAGTTAAAGATGAATAATAATATGACGAATGCACCAACATTGTTGATGCAGAACCTTCCAACTATGAATAAGTAACCAAGAATAAAGGGAATACTAGTTCAAGAAGAATGATTTCTAGGATGCAGTATCGATACATGAAGAGAAGTTCATAGTTCCATCATGCAATAGATAGAAACATCATAAGATACAAGGAAATATTCATAGCACAAGGCATAGACTACGAAGAGACATTTATAGCCACTAGAAATACACATGACAAGATGAATCATGTGTGCAAATGAAAGAAGGCCTTGTATGAGCTCAGAAGACACCCATGGGATAACACATACATGAGGAGCTTGATGAATACTTGAGCCTTTGCTACAAGGTTGAAGATGAAAGTCTATAGAGGATGACAAGCTCACAGATGGGTGCGAGAAGAAATTTTGAAAAAGTTCAATATAGAGGATCTTGGTATCCAATAATCCTAGATGGATACATAGAATATTAGTAGCAGAGGAAGCTACTTGTCACTCTGGTATAGAATTTTTCAGTGCATAGAGTATGAAAGATAGAGGAATAATGATGCTCCGCTTCATAGGGAGTGACTACAGCAAATCCTGAGGTCTGACATGGTACGACAGGATGGACAGATTACTAATGACTCTAGGATTTACTAAGAGTAAAGAGGATTACAACCTTTGCTTCAAGGTTGTAGGTGAAAGACCAGTGATGCTCCTATTATATGTCGATGACTTGTTCCTGACAGAAAAAAAGAACTCATTAAATTTTCAAGAAGAGGAATTGATGTTGAGTTTGAGATAAAGGACTTGGGGGTGATGTACTACGTTCTAGGCATGGAGGTGTGGACAAGGGAAGTATGCAGTATAGATCCTAAAGAGGTTCAGGATGATGGAGTACAAGGCCATTACCACACCTATGGCATCAAACTTGAAGCTCTTGAGTGTTTCTTCATCATAGTCAGTTGATTCCATGATGTATCATCAGATGATTTATTCCTTGATGTACCTGACAAATACGAAAAAAAATATTTTCTTTTCTCTATACACATTGAGACATGTTCACCTGATGGTTGCAAATCATGTAGTGAGGTACCTAAAGGGTACAGTTGATTATGGGATCAAGTATGAGTCAAATTAGAATATTAACCTGGAGGGTTATGTTGATTCATATTGGGTAGGCAATACCATTGATAGCAAGAGTAGGATGGAGTCCTACATGGCGCTGAGTACAACTAAGGCAAAATATGTTTCCACTTTCTATTCGGAAGGTGTTATGTTTATTTTGAAAGCTATTATTTGATTTGGTTGATCTAACTTACATTTTTGTATGATGTAGAGAGGAGCAGTGATCCAGATCGAGATCTCCTGAAAGAGGGATTTCTAGCATAGTTGATGAGACAGGTTGTATGAGCATAAATATTGGTGAAGCTCGTAGGTTGCTCAGACATAAACGATCCTGTAGGTTGTCCTCGAATGTAATCAGTCCTGGAAAAGATCATAGGCTATCCTTGGACATAATTATACCTAATGTCATTCTATGCTAGAAATGACCAAAGTGAAGTTTGAGTACTTCAGGGAGAAGCTTGGTGTTCTCTAGATCAAGGTTTCCTCCAAAGGGAAATGGTGATACTTAGAGCCATTCTGACATGGTGAGAGGATTAGGTTCCTTCCATGGTCAGATGTAAGGGCTAAGATATTCTATCATGGTGAGAGGATTTGGTTCCTTCCATGTCATATGTGAGTGTTGATCCATTCTAATGTGACTGTAGGATTGGTTCCTACATGATCAGATATAAGTGCTAAATGTCATTCTTGGAATGGAGGCACCTGGTCAGTTACCAAGAATACTCAGTCTAGGACTGAGGGCCATTCAGATATGATTGTGGGATGTAGTCTTACATGATCAGATATGAGTGCATGGCCATTTTGATGTGATTGAGAGATGTGTTCCCACTTGATTAGATATAAGGGCTGATGTCATTCTCTAGGAGATTGGAGTCACCTGGTCAGTTACTAGGAATCCTCAATCTGGGACTAAGAGCCCTTTCGATGCGGTGTGTTCACACATGGTTGAAAGTAAGTGCATATCCCTTTCGATGCAGTGTTTTCAAACATGGCTGGATGTAAGTGCAGAGCCCTTCCAATGCGATGTTTTCGAACATGGTCGGATGTAAGTGTAGAGCTCTTCTAATGCGGTGATTTTTAACATGGTCGGATGTAAGTGTAGAGCCCTTCCGATGTGGTGTGTTCACACATGGTTGGATATAAGTGCTGAGCCATTTTGGCGAGATGTGTTTACACATAGTCAGATGTGAGTGCTGGGCATTTCTGACAGGATGAGGTCAGATGTAAGAGCTAGGTGGGCCATTCTGACATAGGTTCAGATATAAGTGTTGAGGACCTACATGAAGGGTAGGCATACAACCAACATGAAAAAAGGGTTGGATCTGTAGAAATTCCTATGACAAGAAGAATGAATAGATAACACCATTTGATTGACATAGTAGAAGCAGTAATGATGATGATGATTCAGTGATGATCCAACTTTGATGATGATATAGATCAAGTAATGATCCATACTTGATGATGATCCAACAGTGATGATCTAGACCTAATGATGACCTAGTAGTGACGATATAGATCAAGTGATGATTTAGCAATGACGATCTAGATCAAGTGATGACCCAGACTTGATGATGATCCAACTGTGATGATCCAGATCAAGTGCTCATCCAAACTCAATGATGATCTAGTGATGATCTAGATCCAGTGATGATCTAGACTTGATGAATATGAATTGACAATGAAGATGACTTGATGATGAAGATGACTTGATAATGAAGATGACTTGAAGATGAATATGAATTGAAGACAAAGATGAATTGATGATGATCCAAATGATATAGAGAAGAATACTTGTGCTACTAAATTGTGTCAAGAGAATACCTTCCTAGTTAAGAGGGAGTGTTGATGTATTTGTAACTTCAAAATTTATTCACTTGTATATATTATGTATTGTACTCCAATGTTTATTCCAGGAAGTATCTATAATTTAATTGAGTCATTTCATGCCTCGATGTTCCGATTGGGAGATTCAATAATGTAACAATTGATGTAAAGGCATTGAGGTTAACCTTCCTTCCTAAGTTGGGGCAATAATCCCCACAGTTATGTCAAGGTTAACCCTTCTTGTTGATCAGAGGGAAATTCACCACAGTTGTGGGGAACTATGGTTATTAAACTCTCCTAGAGATTTAGTCTCTAGTAAGTAATTGTTAAGTGCCGACATGTTAAAGTGGACATTAAGTGGAGGAAAGAATATAAACAGAGAGTGAGCCTCTTTATTTATCACACACACACTCACTCACTAGGGCGCATGAGTGAGAGAGAAGTATCTCTCTCAAGTGAGAGAGAGGGAGAGAGATAAGTTCTGGATATTATCTTTATGTTTTTTAGGTTTTACTGTTGCCATTGGTGCTCATTCTATCTGTGAGAAAGTTGCAGGGTTTTCACCTTTATGGTTTCCTAGAGGAAAATTCTTTGTGTCTCTTGTCTCTTATGTTTATTGTTGTGCATGTTGATATCTCACTTAAAGATCCTAAGATAATGCTATCTTGAATGATAAAATTCTAACATCATCGATGCTAAATGAACCAAAAAAGAAAGCCTTCAATCTTGTTAAAATTTGTAAGGTCGAGTTGTCATAGCTTCTAATTGAATGAAACTATCGAGTTCCATGCACTGTGTTCACCCGATGTGTGTTGGATTGATCAACATTTGTCACATTCCATAATATTATCCATGCTAGGTTTTCCTTTGTTGCTTGTTCTCCCATCACATATGCACACCATTTCACTATAGATGCAACGTCTCGAAGGAAAGCACCTGTAAACTTCATCTCTTCATTTCTAAGGGTGTTTTTTATGCATGAACCAGCTCCATTGTGATCTCATTTTCCATGACCATTTTAAAAGTAGTTCCATATATGTGGCACGTTGTATTTTATGTGCAACAAACACAACCATTAAAAGACATGTGCAATCTTGAACTATCCAACACAACCATATGACCAAATCAAGTGATGAAAAAATGGTATATCCATAGCTATCAAATGATCATAGAACAATTTAAATCAATGTTGAACGTAATGGAGACCATGGGTCTTGTCGTCACTTATGCAGAAGTGAATTTCTTTAAATATCACATTTTTCTCTTCATTGCTATTTGATTCATGTCGATAAGTGACATGGACCATTATGCTCACCAACTCTGAGTGATAGTACTAACTTTGTATTTCATTTTGTGGTTGTAGGGTGTAATTTTATTCAAAGCCAACCACTAATAGTATTGTTACGAGAGGGAAAGTGTCTCTTCATATTATGAATTGTTCATATTGCCACCATACAATATCGACGTACTGAATGTACTATTGGATCTTTCCATGGAACTCTGAAATAAATTCACATACATGCACCTGGTGGGGAAAAAATAGACAATGTTATAAAACAACATAAAAATATTTACATGAATATTAATTTATGTTAATAAACAATGTTATAAAACAACATAAACAATATAGTCATTTAAATGAATATTATTCATGTACATTGTCACATGTGAAGTCACTAGTTTAATATTCCTATTTTCTTTCCCATCATGTAGCTCATATGCCTCATATTGATAGTTCTGCTTCTCGACAATTGTATTCTCGAATCATTGATCTTCACTCTCATGGATGAAATCAGAACATAATGATATCCCACCACATTTTTTGCAAGAACCCTCTACATATTGTTTTAAATAATATGTATGTCCATCTTTTCTAGACATATTATACTATGGGTGAAATCTCTAGATTGTACTTGAGAATTCCTGCACATGGCTAGGATGCAAAAAATGATGTATATGTGCAAATGTATGATAATATATATCAAACTATATGTGGTACCTACAACAACAAGTGTTCCTAATGGTATTGATTCGAACATACCAAGGCTTGAATTTTTTAAAAGATCTTTTCCTGAGCCTTATCTCTACGTGGGAAATTTTAAACATATTGAACAATTGAGTTTGTGTGATGTTAATGTAATTTTTAACATGTGGTTCATTATTCATAGAACCCATACAATGTTTTAACACATCCTTTGTGTTAGAAGAAGTCCTAGTGTTATTGTGCCAAAAATGTTTGCACTAGTCCCTTCGCTTCTTCAACTAACTTCATGCCTTTGCATATAAAACTACCATTAAATTCCCATAATGTTTCCATTTGTCTGTATACATCAAGGTTGTCTCTTCTTACTAAATATTTTTTAAGTTTCTTTGGATGTAAAGGCACACCTTGTGATGTGAATTTAAGTAAACGATGTTGTCTTGTGGATGTACTTATAATTCGTTCAGCCAAGACGTGACGAGCCACATTACAATCCTGTGAATGAGTTTATTTACTGAACGATGTGAATGAAGCAATACCAGATTTAATATGTGATTACTTGATTCGATATTATTCAATGTTATTATGCCTAAATTTCTTCTAACAATTGCCATACTCCTATATTTAATCAAATCTAAAAGCAATTGGAATTTACCTTCTTCATACTTTTTATCAAAATATTGTTTCATTATTTGATAACAGTGATGAAGGATAGTGCATTTAGGAAACTTACCATCCATGGAAGTCAATTTTCTATCATCCACTTGTATGCTTTTAATAGTTCTCTTTCACGTTGATGCGATACTTTTTTCTACTTGAAATGTTGGAGTGACCTTTACATCAACCACAGGCTCACAACTTTGATTAGAAGTTTGAACCACCTACCATGGTTGTTACATAGCCACATTTGAATCGTCGAGAACATAATGATTGAAATATTCACAAAATTGTCCACTTAATAATGCACCAATACTTTTATTTTCCCCATAAACAACTTCCATTAACGTTGCATCCTCATCCTCTACATCAGGTATCTGTGCTTTTCCCCGAGATGTTGAGGCACAATTATTTGATGCAAAGTGTGGTGTTCCATCCATTTAACCTGATACTAAAATGTGGGTTGTTGGAGAATGTATGGTATTCTCCACTATCCAATTTCTCCATTTTGACTCTTGCTCTGGCATATCCAACATTTTATTTTCTATTGAATTGTTCTCCTTCACCTGTTTAGAGAGAATGCGAAGTATTTTCTCATCAATTGAATGACGACAATTTCTTGATTCTTCCCTTTCTTTTTTTTCATCTTCTTCTAGTGTAAGCACCTTCCTCACTAATTTTCATCCTCTATTACATGAATACCCCATTGAAATCCACCCAAAATTGTACAATACCCATGGATTTGTGTAATAAATGATGAAGTGATAAGTTCAACAGTTCTCTGTGTGCGGGTTCAGAGGAATCATGCCTTTTGGTACAGTAAAACCGGCCCACAGTCTACATCCCAAAATTTTTATAAAAAGAATATCTCCTATGCAATATAAGGTGTGTAGGTATTAATGCATATGTGTAATATCTCACATGCGCTATATTGTACATGTGTTATGTATACAATGGTTTACACCTAATGGTTGCTATGTAAATGTTATTATCATATCACATATGTGATACAACACATATGTGATAGATCACATATGCAATGTAGTGCATATGACATAGCAGAAATTAACATTACATTTAATAAGCTAAAAGAGTGGGGGAGTCAAAGGAGGGAGAGAAAGGTGTAGAGGGAATCATGGGAGGGAGGGATCGGTAGGGGAGAGATATGCGGGGGGGTGAATGGAGGAGAAATATAAGGGGAAGGGAGGGATGGGTGGAGGAGAGATATGAAAGTGGGAATGAAGGGAGGATAAATATAAGTGGAAGGGGAATAAATATAAGTGGGATGGAGAGGGGGATAAGACAGGTGATATATAGGAGGAAGGGATGATTGGGTGCATGAAATATATAGGATAATGGATGGAGGAAATATATAACATAATGGATGGAGGGAAAAATGGGGGGGTGGGTGGTTAAATAGTGAGAGGGATGGATCGAGTGGTGGTATAGAGATAGGTATAGAGTGATTGAATGAGAGAGACAAATAGGGGAGGTTAAAGAGTGAGAGGGGGGAGATTCAAAGACATAGATATATAGAGATGGAGCGAGACATAATCATGGATGGAGGGATGGTTATAGGGTGAGGGAGTTGGATAATAACAATGGGTGAGATGGAATTTATGGAAATGAAGGATGGTCAAGGATGGTTACACCAAGGGATAGAGATGAGGGATTGTGTGTGTGTGTGTGTGAGAGAGAGAGAGAGAGAGAGAGAGAGAGAGAGAGAGAGATGGATATTAAGAAATGGATATAAAGATTAGATATGAAGGCTTGAATGATGAGATTGATTTAACACGCAAGAGAGAGGGATGCATTGTTAGAGAGGGAAGGGGGAGAGAAAGAAAGGGTTGATGGATGGTTTTATAGGAAGAGGCATGGTGAAGGAGAGAAATATTGATGATTAGATAGAGAGAGGAAGAGAGGGAAGGAATTTGGGGGGACATAAAAGGGCATGGAGAGAGGATGTAGGGGGAGAAAATGAGGGAGGGAGGGAGTGAAAGGATGGAATAGATGGAGGTAGAAGGATAGGGAGGGAGGGAGGGAGGGGGGAAGAGATGAAGGGTTTTATTAGGAGGGAGGGGTAACAAAGGAAGGTTTTTAGAGGGAGGGAATAGGAAGAGAGAGAGGGTTGAATCTTAGAGTAAAAGGCATGGTGAAGGAGAGAAATATTGAAAGTTAGATAGAGAGGTATGGAGAGAGGGTGTGTGGATGTGTTTGAGAGAGACAAATGGGGAAGGATGGTTATAGAGGGAGAGGGGGTGGGGTGCTCCAAGACCAAGAGGCATGCAAGTTTGTTTGAGGGGAGATTGGTGAGGTAAGGAAGGAGGGAGGGTTTAGGAAGAGAGGGGGAGATAGGGAGAGATTGAGGGAAAGGGGTGAGATAGATGGTAAAGGGATGGCTATAGATGCAGGGGGATAATGAAGGAGATAAATAAAGATGTTTATATAGAGAAGGATGGAGAGAGGGTTTGTGGATGTGTGTGAAAGAGACAAAGGTGGGAAGGTTTGTTATAGACAAATAGAGAGTGTGGTTTTTCAAGATCAAAAGGTGTGTAAGATTGTTCGAGAGGGGACTGGAGAGATAAGGAAGGAGGGGGATTTAGATAAATAGGGGAGAGAGGAAGAGAGAGAGAGAAGGTATTAGGGGGGGGAGAGAACAGGTTGGAGAGAGGAGATAGGGGGAGAAGGTGAGGTATGGAGTGAGTGAGAGGATGAAACACATGGAAGTAGAAGGATAGGGAGGGAGGGGACAAGAGAGAAGCGAGATAGAGGGAAGGGGGGGAGATATACAAGGTTTAGTGATGGTTATAGAGGTAAAGGGATGTTAAAGGAGAGAAATAGTGATTGAGAGAGGGTATATGTATGTGTGTTAGATAGACAAAGGGGGAATGGTTGGTTATAGAGGGAGAAAGTGTGTGGTGTTCCAACACCAATATATCTATAAATTGTTTTTTAAATTAACGTAATGAAACACATATACGATATAACGCATATGCATTTTGTAAACTTTAAAATTTTGGTGGGAAGAAGGCTTGGCATGATGTTCAGAAAATGCTTTGGACTACCAAACCTATTGGCTAGGACAAATAAATTACGGATATTTCCTGTATTTCATAACTCTATAAATATGCTATTTTCGATGGCATTTCTTGCTATGACAAACACAATATTTCTTTTTATGAAAATATGTAATATTGTACAATATGATCTAGCGATTCTGAATATGTACTTTTTTCCTAAATATGTATGTTTTATTTATTTATTGTTATTTTTCTAAATGACACATGTGAGTTTTCAAAAATAAATACATCGATTGTCTTTTATATAACATTTGATTCCCTTCACCATTTCACAAGAAAACTATATGATACACTAGAGGAGAGCGAGCTCTACAATATTATATATATATAAATCAAGAATTTCATTAAGTTTTCCCCTAAAGTGTTGTACCCGCAAAGAAATTTTTTGTTTCAAGGTTCTCAGACTTCAATAATTAAAACTAAAAAATTAATCATGATTTTTTTTGAAAAAATAGTGTTGTACTAGTACCATATGTCTTGTATATGTCTTCTAGAGTTTATCCAAAAAATGACTTCATTTGCCTCATATAGTGTTGCACCAGCACAAACATATATGTTATGATGTGTTCAAAATTTGAAACCCCAATTTAAGGAAACTGATTTTATAATCTTTACACATTTTATATATTATGAAAGACTATTCAATTACCTAACTCTTGTCTTTTTACTTCATCTTCAAATTTGCTATGAGTCCATGATTGTGCATGAGCCCTTATATTTATGGTTTTCATGGCTTAGCATGACAATTTTATTGGTGTTTTGTTATTTGTGTTTTGTTATCTCTTCTTCTTTTTAATATAATTTCTACCATTCGACAAAAATAAATATTAACAATAACATCAGAATAATATTAATTAAAATTGTGTACATTATCTCTATTATTATCTCAGTTTTAATATAATTTCTATCCTTCCACAAAATAGATTAACAATAACAATAGAATGATATTAAGTAAAATTGACAACATTAATATTAACAATTAGAACATTAATAATAATATTAGTAGTTTGGTACCATAATATATATATATATATAGATAGATAGATAGATAGATAGATAGATAGATAGATAGATAGATAGATAGATAGATAGATATACATACATACATACATACATACATACATACATACATACATACATACATACATACATACATATATATATATATAGATATACATATACATATATATATATATTAAAACCAACATTAATATTCATATTATTTTTTAATACTAATATGAATTATGCTAATAATAGCTCATAATGCTAAGACTAATATTATTTCTTAACTCACACTAAAAATTCTACCATTTGGATGGGAATATTCTACCATTTGGGTGGGAATAGGGTGATTTTTCTAGCATGATTTTGATAAAAATAGGATATAGTTGTTAAGATTTTCAATTTTGGATGCCCATTTGGGATTTTTAAGGGGGTTGAATCCATTTATATAGTAAAAATTGAGATTAAAACATTACAAAATACAAAAATCTTAAAAAAAATTGACCTTCCATCTAAATAGTCAAACTTTTAGACATCTCCATTTATTAATACTAATAATATTTCATTAATAGTAAATATCTAATTTTAAATCAACTTAATGAAAAAAACAAACTAAATTGGCTTTCAAGGTAGCTGCAAGATACATGCCTCATTAATATAAATAATATTCTTTTAGTAATATATTTACTTTTAAACCATTTAATGAAAAAAAAACTAAATTCATTTTCAAGGTATATCTAAAGTATATCTCAAGGTATATCTTATTTCTCATTGAAATTTACTTTAAGATAACTGCAAGATACATGCCTCCCTATATTTTTATATTTATATGTTTGTGTTGAGAGGCTCCATCAAACGATCATAGGTTATCGTATAAAAGTAGAGGCTCTCGGGCATTATAAGCATATTGTAATAACATTTGGGATTTGAAGAAGAGATACTTGAGGCATCCATGGCGATGATCAGATATTTTGGGCGTTGCAATAATACTAATCGTGGTGGCCACAAACAGTGTGGCAGGTCAGCCGACGTATAGTTGGATCCTTTTGTTGGGAAATGGTCCCGAGATTGACTTGTTGAACATGAGATAATGGTCTCATGAAGAGATATAGGGAGGAATCCGGAGATGTGAGAGGTGTCTCGAACTGATTCCGGGTGAATTTGGACTAGCAGCTAATAGTGTTGCCTTTGATTTTTGCTGAACAATGTTGAAAAATAAGAAAAATGAAAATGAAGCGACTCATTGGTAATGTTAAGTGTAAAATTTCCTAAGGTAGAGCTCATTGTGGTGATTCTCCAAGATTTGTCCATCAGAGTCAATGAGGCTATATGCCCCTTTTCCGAGGCAATGGTGGATGATGTATGGGCCATACCACATTGATTCGAACTTTCCTTTGCCCAATTTATCATTGGGTTTGTCATAGAATAGAACCATATCTCCTTCGTTGAAGGTGCGAGGGTGGACATGGGAGTCATAGTGGATCTTTGATCATGTTTTCGCTGCTTCGATGGCTTGGAGGGCAGCTCGACGATATTCTATGGTTTGCTCGAGTTGGAGGAGCCATTCTTCTAAAGGTGAAGTATCAAGGAGGAGTTCCACCATGAGGCGGAGAGATGGGATTTAGCACTCTATAGGGAGCATTGATTCAACGCCATGTACTAGGCGGAAAGGGGTAAAACCAATTGCAGTTTTTGTGGATGTGTGATAAGCCCATAGGGCAGAGAATAACATGTGATGCCAATTGGTTTTATGGTTTCCCACCAGAGCACTGTTTTGATGATTTTGTTGATTGCCTCAACTTGACCATTGCCTTGAGGGTAGTAGGAAGATGAGTACTAGTGTTCGAACTTCAACATGGTTGACAGTTCATCCCATATGGTGTCTTGAAAGTGTGCTCCATGGTCTGAGACAAGTTGTTTAGGAACACCAAATCATGTAATAACATGGTTAAAGAAGAATTTTGCTGCGGTTTTAGCTTTGTAATCGAATGTCAGCATGGCCTTGGCCCACTTGGTGAAGTAATTGTCTGCCATAATGATGTATTTATGGCCATTAGCCGAGACGGGGGTGATTGTCATGAAGTTGATTGCCCATTTGCAGAAGGGCCTGACTGTGACTATGGGGTGTAAGGGCATAGGAGGGGTTCTTTCCTTTGGGGAAAAAAATTGACAGCTGTGGCAATGTTTGACTATCTCTATGCAATCAGCAAAGATGGAGGGCCAAAAATAGCTAGCACGTAGGATCTTTTGGGTGGTTTCTAGGTCTGAAAGGTGGCCACCATAGGCTCCACTATGACTATCATTGAGGATGGTATCGGCCTCGTCATGGGTGAGGCAATGACATAGGACGGTATCAATGCCTCAATGATACATAACATCTCCAATCAGCAAGTGGTGAATGGATTGATGTTGGATGCATCGCCTATACTCACGGTTGAAGTGCACTGTGAACTTCTGTGTTCGTAAATATAGAAGGATGTCCCCATACCATGCGTCGTTTATGGATATGACGAATAGGAAATCATCAGGGAGATCATCCTTGTGGGGTGATGATATGATTAATGGGGGCAGATATGTCATGAGTGTGTCGAGTGTGAGTACCTTTGTGCTTTTTGGAGACACAAACTCTAGGTCAAACTATTGGAGTACAACTACCCACTTAGCTGCACAACCTTGTAGAAGGAGACAACTTAATAGGTACCGTATTGGGTTTCAATTGGCCACTATGTGAGTATGGTTGGCAATGATGTAGTGGCACAATTTTTGAGTTGAGAAGACAACAGTGAGGGCCAATTTATTCTCAGGTGAATATCATAGTGGGGGGTTTATTAGCTTCTGACTGATGTAGTAAATCACATGCTCATGGCGAGCATTGTATTCTTGGACCAAGACTCTATAAATGGCATTTTCTGAGGCTGAAACATAAAGGATGAAGTATCGAGTGAAATTTGGTGCTGACAGTAATGGTACAGAAGCTAGGGCTTGTTTTAGTGCATCGAATGATTCTTGTGCTTGTTGATCCCAAACAAAGGGGATTTTTATGCGAAGCAGGTGAATGAATCCATAAGATTTTGTTGCATATTCTGGAACAAAGCGGCGAAGGAATTTGGCCTTGCCTTGTAGGCTTTATAGTTGGTGCTGAGTTATTAGGGAAGGAAGATCAAGGATAGCCTAAAATTTGACGGGATCTACCATTATCCCCTTGTGAGATACGATGAATCCGAGTAGACAGCCTGCTGGGACACAAAAAATGCACTTGAGGGGATTGTGATGAATTTTGTCCTTGCAGAAACGTAAAAATACTTGCTGCAAGTCATCTATATGTTGTTCTTGTTTCGGTGATTGAGCGGTAAGTTCATCCAGGTAGACCAAGATGATGTGAATTAAATCATGGAAACAATATGTCATGGTGCGCTGGAAGGTGGCTCCAACATTTTTCGGGCCAAAGGGCATGACTCGATAAGCGAATGTGCCCCATGGGGTTGTGAATGTCGTCTTATAACAGTCTTCTTTCTAGATTTGGATTTGGTTGTATTTGGAAAAACCATCCATGAAGGAAAATACTTCATGTCCGGTGCACACATCGATGATCTGGTCGATGAAAGCTGTGGGGAAGTTGTCTTTGGGACATGCCCTATTAAGATTTCAGAAGTCTGTGAAAACATGAATAGTACCCTATTTTTTATTCACGAGAATAGGATAAAAAACCCAAGTGGTGTATGGAATGGGATAAATGAAGCCAGTTGTGCGCAGCTTCTCTATCTCAACTTTCACTGCAGCCACTTTTGATGGATGGATGGGCCATTGCTTTTGGCATACCGGTGCCACATCAGGCCATGTGTCAATGTGGTGTTCCATGATGGATGGATCTGAGCTAGGCATTTCAGTGTACGACCAAGCAAAGATGTCACGAATGTCTTGGAAGAGAGATTTGTAGGCATCGACCTCTTCTGGGGAGCAAGATGCCCCCAGCATGATTTCTTAAACAATCTCAGAGTTGGTTGAGATGTTGATTTTAATGGTTGGAGAAATGTTCGCTATGTTACCTTCTTTGAAGGCATCTAGTGCTAGGATGGGGTTCTTGAACCAGTCGACCTTCCCATGGATGAAATATTTGGTCTCCATGAAAAATTGGTCAGACTGCGACACCAGTTCTTCAAAGAGGAAGAACGAGCGATGGTGCATGTCATCCCATGGGTATTCTGGGGTGGTCAAAGCTTCAAGTATCTCCTCATCATTCTTGAAGCAATGAAGACACAGGTTCGATGGACTATTGGTGGAGGAGGAGATGAGTGGTTCGGTGGAACTGGACATCATGTAAATGGACATGGTGTCTGAAGAAGGAGGTGGTGGGTGAACTTGTTCGATCAAGGTGATCTCCGACTTAAGGGAATGGTGATGAAGGTCAGTGAGAGCCATTTGAAATTCAGGAAAATCTTGGCAATGGTGGGAGTAATGTCAATACAATATGCAAAGGGCACAAGCATGGTTTTTCCTTAATGCCTTATTCCTGACTACTGGTGCGGTTGGGAGTTCAACCATGGGGATGTTTTTGTTTGTATCCATGGCATCTAGATGCGCACGGATCACTGGGATTTCAGAGAAATTCTGAGTTGGATGGCCCTGTTGCTCACAAATAGCACAAGATGGGACTTGTCGTGGCTCTACAGTGGCTTTTGTGTTCTTTCCCCTAGCCCTTTTGAGATGGGGTGGTGCAGATGCGGGTGCGGTGGTTGGCTTGTGCAGACTGGGTGGAGGGTGGGACTCAACCGTGATAGGTTGCACCGGGGTTGAAAAAACCTAGGGCATTACTGGTCGAGCTGGTGGATCAAGATACCACACCGGAATTCCCAATGTAAAGTTGGGTAGGCTTAAGGTGGCCATTACCTATTTGCTCATGACACCAGGTGGGGGGAAGAGGAAGGGAATTGTATGGACTGCAGATGAACCTAAATAACTCCCTGACAGTTGCATGTGGGGATATGGTTGTGGTTGCAACTATGCATAATGTTTCTGCTGCGAGTGATGTTGCAGTTGTTGTTGGTGTTACAGCTGCAAACGATGTTGTGGTTGTGGTTGGGGCTGCAGCTACGTTTGTTGTTTGGGTGCAGCGGTGCTTGATGAGACCATGCACAAGTTCATAGTTTCATTTTGTGTTGGTGGTGGTGACACTAATGGGAAAGGAGACATCATGGTGGTATTGGAAAACAACCCAGGGCCCACATTCAACAACGGAGGTGCTGGTGTGTTGTCAACCATAGTGTTGATTGCAGGGTGGACATTAGCATGTGTAGTCATCCCTTGCAGCTCAATGGTGGTGATGGTAGGAATAACATTGGCAGATGTTGTTAACCCTTGCGGATCATGATAAGTGAGTTGATAAATCATCATAATATTCCCTTCATGGGGGAACATCATGAGACGGGAGACAGTTGATGCGACTAATCGCATGGAATACATGTAACTCCTTCCGAGGAGGAGGTTGTAGTCTAGTTGAGCATTGACAACTTCTATGTTGATCAACACTGTCTTCCTAGCTAATGTGATGGGGACATGGGAGAGGATTCCTTAGGATTTAGTGGGATGTACATCATAAGCCCACAAAGTTGTGGAGGATGGTTGCAGAATTGGTGATCCAAGTTTCTGCCAAACCAAGGTAGACACAATGCATGTGGATGCCCCCTCATCCACTATGCACCGATGCATGATCAAATTCCAGATGGACACAAGGATTTGGAAGGCAATGGTCGAGGGCATGCACGGTTCCCTGTTATTTGTGTCAAATGTGATCAACTTGGATTCGGAGGGTTCTACTGCCCCTAGAGCGGCTATTAAGGCTTTTCACTACATTGGGCATGTTTTAAGTACCTCAAGAGTGGACATGGTGGTTGTAATGTCCCAGTTTTGACCCCGTTACATTAAATGTATATGATGTATAAATTGTAAATGATCATGGTGTGGAGCTAAAGGCCAAGGCCCCACCATTGATCGGTCATGCTATGTTTTGGGATTTAAATTTGTCACCGACGGTATGTCGGGGCATGCGACATATATTATATTGGTCATCATGTAAATATGCATCTAAAATTAATTAAATGAACCCGACCAGCTACGATCGCGGAAACTAAATCGAAAGGGGCATAATTTTCCCAAGGATGAGGATGTGGGTGGGGAAATTGTCAACCTTGGCCAATGAGAGAAATTACCCATGTGTTATCTTACCTTGTTTATCCCAACTACTTTCAATTAATAATTTTTGCTCGTAGCTGAGGGAAGTTATGGCAGTTAATTGTTTTGGGAGTGGGGTGGCAGGACTGTCAGTCCATGCCTCAACACACACTCCACCCATAGTTGACTTTTGAATGGAAAGGAAAAACGACTATCACACATAGGCAGATTTTCTCCTTCCTCTCCACGAGTTGTTGAGCACCCACGCACTGAAAATTCACATCCTCCTGGTAGCTGTTCACCTTCACGCACTTCCCATTTCACCGCTCATTGTTTTCACGCACATGAATTTTTCCTGGGTTTTACCCACGCGATTTTCTCGTGCAAATTCGCATCCTCTCCATTGTTGTGCATTCTCACGCAGAGGGAATTCCTTCCCATTTTGGTCTTCATGCACAGGATTTTGCTGGATTTACCCACGCAGCAGTTTTCCTCTATGGATTGGTGAATAGTGTGGCCGTATCCTGTACTCACGGGATGACTATGGGTTCTGTATTGTTGCTCATGCTCACCCCCAGGCTGGGAGATTGTAATTTCTTCCCCATCTCGGTATGTATATGTTTTCTGGGTGATTTTGTTGCCCAAGATGGGTTGTGTTTTTCCACGTTGTTGGTTGTGGTTGTTGTGGTCTTCCTTACATGTTGGGGGCTGTTGTAAATTCGCCTGGGAGTCATTTTGGCCACAATAGGGCCAATAATGACTCAGAGTCATTTTCCTGTTTAGGCTATGACAATTGACTTAGTTGCTTGTGTGGAATGGTTGGTCTTTGGACCGTGAGAGGAGCAGGGATGTTGGCTTAGATTTGCTTGATAAACCTGGGATCTAGAAACCACACAGACAGAGCTAGAGGGCTGGCCTTCTTCTCCATCACCCCTGAATAGCACTGGAAGGGAATGCAGTGCCTGAGGGACTGTGTAGCAGAGAAGGGACTGATTCCTTTTGTTGGGTGTGGATGGGTGTCTTAGAGGTCAAGCTAGTTCTGGTGTAGGTGTCCTTGGCTCGGTAATGAGCTCACCAGCTTAGCAATCTGCCTTCTCCAACTCCTTAATGGCTTGATAAACCCAACTGTGTTGGGCTTGGCTGTGTTTTGTGCATCCCTGGCTATGTGTAAGTCTGCTTGTTCCCTTATTCCTTGGAGAATCATGCCCATCTCGGGGGTGGCAGCACCGCTGAGAGATTAAGGAGCATGCTAGCCTACGGTTGGGTGGAACGTTGCAGCGACGTAGCTAGTTGTAGATCGAATTCTTCATAAGATAAGTGATCTTGTGTATTTTACCTCTGCAATTCTATATTTACTGTTAATGAAAATGAAATGAACATGTCAAATGAATGCTTACTTAAACGTATGATGTTTCCACTGTGTATGATAGATGATTGCATCTGTGCATGATAAATGTTCATGTGTGTATGTCTAAGCATTATGTTTATGAATTTTTAAGCCTATCCATGTTCATGGGGCACTCAGCCCAGGTGGTTTAAGCCATGGAGTTCGCGTCTTCTTGCCGGTCGGAGGCATGGGGACGTGACAGTGGTTGGCGTTTGGGCCAAATCATCCACAATACTATAGCTAATTGCAGCTCTAGCCGTGGCGTTATTGGCAATCCTACATATGAGGGGGCACGGGAATGGGGGTAACTGAAGAGGTAGGTTGACTGTTTTGGACATTGATGCCGCTGATGTGTCAGTGGGTTCGATGGTGGTACCATATTGATTCCGTCAGGTTTGCAAGTTGACCTCTTCAGTCATCATGGCTAGCAGGTGATGAACAGTTGTTTCGGCCATGGGAGGTGCCCTCAGAGTGTTGGTATTGGCCTATGGATGGGGTGCAGTTTCCACCAATCCTTGGACTAGAAATGGGTTTTGAAGCACCATGGGAGGAGGTCCTTGTGGGGCTGGGTTGGGTTGGGCTTGATGTGCCATGTTGGTGGCCTATTGGGCCTCATTTTAAATGGCCTACTTAGCATGATCCATAAGGGGACACTCAAATGTGTAATTCCCATAAACATCACAGAGTGTGCATAATTGGTTTATGTGCAATGGAGCGTTGCATCTTGGTGCATTCTGTCGTGGGGGGTTTTGGGCTGGCTGGTTTGCTACGACATTGTTAGGAAGGTTCAATTGTTGACTGCCTCCCTGCAGTTGGTTATTTCCTTGGCTGCGGGGCCGGTTATTTCGAGCTTGCCCTTGTTGATTGTTTGGGGTAGGCTGGTTGGGATGGTTTTGTTGTGCGAACACTTGTCCCAATGGAACGGGTGGAGCGAGGGGGGGCTTGAACTGGTTGCACTAGTGGTGCATAGTATATTTGTGGGGGTGGTGGTGCCACAAATGTGGGAATTTTCCCCACATACTGATGTGTTGGCCAAGCCATGGCATGAGCCTATTGCGGTGGTGCATGTTGTGGGTAGGAAGTTCTTGCTCCAGACTAAGACATCATTCTTGCATAGTCTGGAGCTTGGTTCTGGTAAGCAACACTAGCAGTGTTGCTTGGTTGTGGTGTAATGGCAAGTGGTGTTGGTCAAGGTTGTGGCTATTGGGAGGCCAATCCTATGATGCTGTCAGCAGCATGGGATGCCCCCAATGCATCGCAGTAGGAGGTACTCAGATGGTGATCATTTGGAATGACAGTGTACAGGTATCCAGACTGAGCATAGATAAGGTCAAATTATTGGGCCTTCAGTATGGCCTCTTCTTCAGATTGGGGACGTTCGGATGCGACGTCCTTCGCTATGGGTGGGAGCAAGGTCTTAAGGAACCAATGCAAGAAGATATTGTCATCAAATTGGATTTTACATAAGCTATGGCATTGCCGCCACTCATCGATATGGTCAGTTATGTGAGTGGTAGTGCTTTGACAGCAGGATAACAGGATCTCCACCCCTTCGTCATATCTGACAGGGAGTTGGAAATACTGTAGGAACATGAAGGCTAGGAAGTTGAAATCCGAGTACTTGGCTTGTGGCAGCTCAATGTACCATTCGACCATGGCACTTGTAAGGGTGCATTGGAATAGCCTCAGCCAAATGGAGTCACCTATGATGCTATTGGATGAGAACCATAGATGGAATTTCATTATGTGGTTTTGGGGACATTCCCCTGCTTTGCCTTCAAACTTGGGGATGTTTGATGGCAGCTTAGTTGGCATTGGAGGCCAAAAATATTAATGGCAGATGGGTTCATTTGTTAATCTAGCCAAATCAGGCAAGTTAAAACAAGCCATGAAGGGCATATTTGACCCTAAGTTGATGTGGGATGGGGCTGCAATGGTGGTGGGGTTTGCAGTTGCATAATGCATCTACACAGCTGGGGGTGCTTGTGGTGGCACCATTGCGGATGGGCCAATGCACCAAGTTTTGTGGGTGGCATAGTATGAATGGGGGGGAGATTGCCCCCATGTATGATAGTAGAGGCAATGTAAGTGGACTGTCCACTGCCCCCCTATGTGGCAGGAGGGGTAGTGTGTGTGGAAGGGTCACTACCCCTGTGTGCTGCCAGTGTGCCACCTTGGCTGGTCACTATAGGTGGTGGCAATTGACTAATGAAAGTTTGCATAGCTATGCTTGGGCCACTTGCCAGGTTGTGGGTGACAAGTTGTCAAGGTATACCGAAAAATGGATTCATATTTACACTAGCCATGGGGCTTGATGGTGCAGTATGGAGGTCTAGTTCATACCGATATGGGTTTGAATTAGAATCAGAGGTTGCGTGGCCTTCTAATGGTGTGGTAGATCGCTGAGAGCGGCTTCAATGATGTCAATTGAGTGTTCCAAATTGTGGTGGTTCGCCTCTTAGGTGTGAGGAAGAATGTGGAGGATCAATTGTATTAGATTTTAAGCCTGAAACTTGGTGGGAATGATGTTTGGACCCCGGTTTCAGTGGCTTCCTATTAGCTATAGGTGGTCACTCAGCCACCAAGACTACTAAGAGATAGTGCTTGGATTTCTCCTCACAGGTGTTTGTACTCAATCGAAAGGGGTCATTTCCCATTTCGCTTGGCAATTCCTCTCAGCGGCTAGCTACTTTGGGGTTCCTATGGTACTCCTCACAATGAGTTTCTGGGAAAAGACCAAGTACTTCCCATAGTTGAAGTAGTCAGGGACTTATGCCCTTAAAGACTGCAGAATTGTTTGTACTTAGTGTAAATTGGTAAATTTTAATGCTCACTCAGCGTCATGAACTGAGTTGGGTTAATTAGTTGGTATGGTGTATTTGTTTGTTTAGTTTTCTGGTATTTGGTTGCTGCAAATGGTTTATGAATTCATCATGGTAGATTTCATTTCATTATGTTTATGTATGCAAGCATTGAATAATCAGAAATTGTGAACAAATACAGTGATTAACCCTGAATGTTTGCTAGCGTAACTAGATATCTACCTCACACTGATATTCCTCTTCAACCAAGAGAAGGTGTTGGGATATCAACACAATGGGACTAATCCCATCCGTATATCCTTGGGTCACCTCTTGGATTCTAGGTTTCTCAATAGGGAGGACGCTTAGAGCTGTGAAAATCCCTCCTTCTCTACCCCCTCTACCTTCCAGGTTACCCAGTTTTAGAGCTCTGATCTATATGATCTTTCCCTTCATTGTATCCCAGAATACCCCAGAGGGTGATGACTGGGTAGAGGAGGAAGGGGAAGCAAGATGGTTAATTTTAGGTTGGTTTTAGTTAGGCTAGGTTTATTTGATTAAGCCATTAACATTTACCTAGCATTTACACATTGTTTATGAAATAAATTGCAAAAAATGAAAACAAAAAATGAAATTGACTTGCAGTGCTGGACAGAGGCGGTTTAGCCGCACTGACAGTCCTATAAAACTTAAATTTAAGTGTTATTAAACTAAAATTGAATTTTTGTTTGACAGGTCGCACATTTCTGATCAAATCCGGTGAGGAGGCCGTGAAATTTTTTCAAAAACCGGTGAGAGGGTCGCACAGAATGCAAAAATAGTCGTGGACTAAGTTTCTGGGTTGAAGTTGCACTTATCAAGGGATTAAATGTTCCCTGGGTGCACCTATTTTCCCATTAAGTGCATCTCAGTCTCTGTTTTGGCCCCAATAAGAGCGCCCTGCTCTAGATGTGTGTTTTTTTACGAGAGAGAGTCAGATCTGGCCTACAGTAACTTGTGTTGTGGCCAATCTGACTCGTTTTTGCCTAGCAGAGACTTCAGTAGTATTGAAAAATGGGAAATAAACTAAATTTAAGATGGATTTAACAATTTTTTTTTAAAACTAGGGCATAAAATTTCAAAACATGGAAATTAAAAATTTTGACCAGGGATCTTGTGGGATCGACTTGGTATGGTCGCCAGTTCTATAGCAGGGATTTCTCCCTACTACAGGGGTAGGAATGGATCCCTTCTACCTATAGGGCAGAAGGGTAGGTCCCTGCTGATGGGTAAATGCAGAAAATAAAATGTAAGGTAAATAAAATAAACTATAAACTAAACTAAGAACAGAAAGGAGATAGAAGCAATGATTAACCCCTCTGTACACAAGGGTTAGGGTTCCACCTCCAAAGACCTACAAATAAATCCTAAGCTACAATAGATTGAAACACCTGCAAAACAATGTTAGATATAAAACTTGCAAATGAAATAAGGGTTAGAAAGCAAAGAAAACTAAGAAACTAAGAATCACAACATGAAATATGGTTATACCTTCTCTTGGGTGGAAATGGGACACCATGCCATAGCTTCTGGAAGCACCTCTCTTAGATGGGGGAGCAATGGCTCAATGGAAATGGAGGAGAGGGAGTGTGGGTGGCTTGAGAGGCAAATATCTCAAGGAATCCATGGGCAGCATAACAATATGCAAGGGAGAAGTTGTTTGAGAGCGACCCTCCACCCTCCTTTTATAGCTTTTTCAAGGGGTTTTAGGGTTTTAAGCCCTTGGTCAGGGATTTAGCCCCATTTTTGGGATTTTAGCCCCTTCCTCCCTAACTTTAGCTCCTTTTAGGGTTTTATCCCCTTTTTTGGGGGTTTTAGCTCCTAGCAGACTATTTTGGGCTCATTTTTGGGGTTTTTAAGCCCTTTTCTTCATCCTTTAGCTATTTTGAGGGTTTGAGGGTCTAATGGAGTGATATGAGGGTTGTGAGATGGTTTCCTTGGGTGGTGTAGGCCATTGAGAGCTGAGTGGGGGATTTTTGGGTTAACAATGGGTAAGAAATAAGGTACCTATTAGTCATGACATTTGGTTTGAGGAATCCATTTGTGCATCATTCATATTAAAAATGTAAGATAAATATAATCTATAATTTTGGTATTACTGGACCAAGGGATATCCATATCCACTACCATTCATTTGTTCACCCAACAAGGATGGGTTAATACGAAGCTTGCCGCATTGAAAAAGGAGGATCACACAAATATTAAGTTGGAAAATAATTTGAAATGATTTGATAAAGGTCTACTTACTTCCTTAGAGTCCTTCATGGTAGACCTATTCAACATATTTTCAATATATGTTTCATGTAATAGTTTTAATTCAAGGAAACTAAGAAAAACCCTAGTTTATGAAATCAATGCACAATGTAGTCACTGTGCCATGAAAACACGGTGGATACGCCCCCCTATATGTAGTCGGATGCCAGAATACAAATGTAGTCTACGGTTCGTCGATCTGACCTTCGGTTCTATATTTATGTCGAGTTCAAAGTCACCTCAAAATGTGGCTCAGAGACACTTGGTGACTTTTGGTCCATGAGTGAAAAAAAATGGAGAAGCATAATTTCATCTCGTTGGATCCTAGAAGTGAGTATGTTTAAGGCTGATATGCGAACACTACCAATAGTCACATGGTGTATTTTTTTCCAGATTTGACCACCAATACAAGAGTTGCATTCAATGAAACTTAACAAAACCCTATTTCATGAAATCAATCCATAATGTAGTCACCAGGCAATGCAAAAATGGTAGATAGGTCCCCCTAGATGTAGTCGCATGCTATGATACTAACGGATTCAATAGTTAATCGATCCTACCTCCGGTTGGTGATTTATGTCGAGTTGAAAGTCACCTCAAATGTGGTTCAAGGACACTTGGTGACTTTGGGTATTGGATCAAAAAACCAAATGGAGTAGCATAATTACATGTCATTGGATCCTGCAAGTGTGTATGGGAAATTTCAATATGGGAACACTACCAATAGTCACACGGTGGCTTTTTTTGTAGCGTTGACTCACCAACGCAAGAGTTGCATTCAATGAAGCCAAGAAAAACCATAGTTTATGAAATCAATGCATAATTTAGTCATCGGTCCATGAAAATATGGTGGAGAGGGTTCCCTAGATGTAGCCTCATTCTAGGAGACCAACAGAGTTGAAGGTTCATTGATTTGACTCGCGATTGTCGATTTATGTCGAGTTGAAAGTCGTCTCAAAATGTGGTTCAGGGACACTTGATGACTTTGGTTTGGGAGCAAAAATCCAAATGGAGAAACATAATTTCATGTTCTTTTATCCTGGAAGTTTGTATGGGAAATGCCTAGATGGGAAAACTAATAATAGTCACACAATGAAGTTTTTTGCAGAGTTAACCAACCAATGCAAGAGTTGCATTCAAGGAAAATGAGAAAAACCCTAGTTTATGAAATCAATGCACAATGTAGTCATCGGGACATGAAATCATAGTGGAGAGGTCCCCCTAGATGTAGTCTCATTCTAGGAGAACAACTGATTTGACGGTTCTTCAATCCGATCTCCAGTTTAAGATTTATGTCGAGTTGAAAGTCACATCAAAATGTGGTTCAGGAACACTTGGTGACTTTCAGTCCGAGAGTGAAAAACCAAATGAAGCAGCATAATTGCATGTCATTGGATCCTGCAAGTGTGTATGGAAAATGACGATATGAGAACACTACCAATAGTTGCATGGTGTAGTTTTTTTATGAGTTGACCCACCAATGCAAGAGTTGCAATATTTGAACCACCAATGTAATTAAATGTGATTAATGTAAATAAATGTGCATTAATATAAAAAAACATTCATTAAAAGTGAATAGTAAGAACTCAAGAGCATGCTATTTTCTGAATTCTATTTGTTGGTGTCTAAAGACACTGATAGTTCTTGGCGCCTCCAATGATCCATAGATCATGTTTGTATCCTAAGCACACGAAAGGATAAACATTAGTACTCTCATCTGAAAATAAAGAGAACCCAATGAAATTGTGCAAACATTATTTATAGATAAGTCACCTGAGGGTGTACGATCATGTTTATCTTGTTGAGTATCCTGTAAACAGTAGGATGTGTGTGAATGGTATTCATCAATTGTAGGTTAGTACATTGGGAATTAACTAAAGGATAACTCATTGAAATTGTGCTTCAAAACACACTTTAAAGTTTAAATAACGCACCTAAAATTCTAGCCACACCAGACAATCTTGTAACACCTGACAATGCACTCACTAGAGTAGGCCATCTAGATCATCTCTGTTTCTGATGGTGTATATCAATCTCTCATTCTCTAAATTAGGTAGCATGTATCATACATGTGACCAATTTCTGTTCAAAATTGTGCATAGCTTGATTTTTATACCAACGAATAGGTTGGTGAAGTGGTATACAATAGCTCCTTATCTATAATCTTGATATATATACCCACTCTTCCTTTTATGTTGTGTTGCTAGAGTCATTTACTCCCCGTTTATAACCATCGAGATAGTTGGGAATTCAATATTTTCATCATCTATAACAGGTTCGAGAATGGTTCATTTCCCCTCTAAGTAATGTGGAAACCAATAGTTGGAACCCCATTCATTATTTTTTGAGGAAACCACTGCATACATCTGAAGTGTGAAAGGAAATAGGTCAAGTTAATAATACATTTATTAAAATAGGTCTTGTATCTAACATAAATAAAATTTCTTTAAATTTAAAGGTTTGTAGTGATTTAGGTACTACAAATTTACTTTTTTGTACCTTCTTGTATGAGATCCGACATGTGATCATAGCTTGTAGAAATGTATGTCTGATCATCTTCTAAATGGTTTATTTCATTAACCCCCTTCAAATAGGTGCCAAGTGTCACTTGATCCCATGTATCAACCATATATGTATACTCACAATCATCCCATTCATCGATTCTAAAGGAACCAAAAAATAAATCCTTCAATCTTATCCAAATTTGTAGGGTCGAGTTGTCTTAGCTTCTAATTGAATGAAACTGTTGAGTTCCATGCACTTTTTTCACCCGATGTGTCTTGGATCGGTCAACATTTGTCACATTACAAAATATTATCCATGCTAGATTTTTATTTGTTGCTTGTTTTCCCATCATAGATGCACACCATTTCACTATAGATGCAACGTCTTGAAGGAGAGAACTTGTAAACTTCATTTCTTCCCTTCTAAGGGAAGTTTTTATGCATGCACCAGCGCCATCATGCTCTCATTTTCCATGACCATTTTAAAAGTAGTTCCATATATGTGGCACCTTGTATTTTATATGCAACAAACACAACCATTAAAATACATGTGCATTCTTGAACTATCCATCATAACCATCTGACCAATTCAAATGATGATAAAATGGTATATACATAGCTATCACATGATCATAGAACAATTTAAATCAATGTTGCATGTAATGGAGACCATGGGTCTAGTTGTCACTTATGTGGAAGTGAATTTATTTCAATATCACATGTTTCTCTTCATTTCTATTTGGCTAATGTCGATAAGTGACATGGACCATTATGCTCACCAACTCTTAGTGATAGTACTGACTTTGTATTTCATTTTTTGGTTATTGGGTGTACTTTTCTGCAAAGTCAACCACTGATAGTATTGTTCTAAGAGGGAAAGTGTCTCGTCATATTATGAATTTCTCATCTTGCCACCGTGCCATATTGACATGTTGAATGTACAGTTGGATCTTTCCATGGGCTTTTGAAATAAATTCACATACATGCACTTGGTGGGGAAAAAATAAACAATGTTATAAAACAAATTAAAAATATTTACATGAAAATTAATTTATGTTAATAAATAATGCTATAAAACAACATAAACAATATACTAATTTAAATGAATATTATTCGTGTACATTGTCACATGTGAAGTTACCAGTTTAATATTCCTGCTTTCTTTCCCATCATGTAGCTCATATGTATCATACTGATAGTTCTGCTTCTCGACAATTGTATTCTTGAATCATTGATCTTCACTGTCATGGATTAAATCAGGCCATAATGATATCCCACCACATTTCTTGAAAAAAACCTCTACATATTGTTTTAAGTAATATGTATGTCCATATTTCCTCAAACATATTATGTTATGGATGAAATATCTAGATTGTACTTGATCATTCCTCCACATGGTTAGGATGCAAAAAATTATGTATATATGCAAATGTATGATAATATATATCAAACTCTATGTGGTACCTACAACAACAATTGTCCCGAATGGTATTGATTCTAACATACCAAGGCTTGAATTTTTTTAAAAGATATTTTCCTGAGCCTTAGCTCTACGTGGGAAATTTTAAACATCTTCAACATATGATTTTGTGTTATGTTAATATAATTTTTAACATGTGTTTCATTATTCATAGAACTCCTATAATGTATTAACACATCCTTTGTGTTAGAATAAGTCCTAGTATTATCATGCCAAAAATGTTTGCACTAGTCCCTTCACTGCTTCAACTAAATTCATGTATTTACAGGGAAACCTACCATTAAATTCCCATAACATTCCATTTGTCCCTCTACATCAAGGTTATCTCTTCTTACTGGATATTTTTTAAGTGTCTTTGGATGTAAAGGCACAACTTGTGATGTGAATTTAATTAATTGATGTTGTCTTCTGGATCTACTTATAATTGAGCCAACCAAGACGCAACGAGCCACATTACAATCCTATGAATGAGTTTATTTACTGAACGATGTGAATGCAGCAACAATATGTTTAACATGTGATTACTTGATTCGATATTATTCAATGTTCTTATGCCTAAATTTCTTCTAACAATTTCCATACTCATATATTTAATCCAATCTAAAAACAATTAGCATTTACCGTCTTCATATTTTTTTATCAAAATATTGTTTCATTATTTGATAAAAATGATGAAGGATAGTTCATTTAGGAAACTTACCATCCATGGAAGTCAATTTCCTCTTGTCCAATTGTATGTGTTTAGGAGTTGTCTTTCGCGTTGATGTGATATTTTTTTCGTTTGAAATGATGGATTGATGTTTACATCCACCATAGGCTCACAAATTTGATTAGAATATTGAACCACCTGGCATGGTTGTTACATAGCCACATTTGCATCGTCGAGAACATAATGATTGAACTCTTCACAAAATTGTCTGCTTAATAATGCACCAATATTTTTATTTTCCCCATAAACAACTTCCATTAACATTGCGTTATACTCCTCAACCTCTACGTCAGGTATCTGTGCTTTTCCCCGAGATGTTGAGGCACAAATATTTGATGCAAAGTGTGGTGTTCCATCCATTCAAATCGATACTGAAATTTGGGTCATTGGAGAATGTATGGTATTGTCCACTATCCAGTTTATCCATTTTGACTCATGCTTTGGCGTATCCAAGATTGTATTTTCTATTGAATTGTTCTCCTTAACCTGTTTAGCGAGAATGGGAAGTATTTTCTCATCGATTGAATGCTGAAAATTTCTTGATTCTTTCCTCTCTTTTTTTCATCTTCTTCCGGTGTAAGCACCTTCCTCTCCAATTTTCAGCCTCTATTATGTGCATTACGCATTGAAATCCACCCAAACTTGTACAATACCTATGTATTTGTGTAATAAATGATGAAATGACAAATTTGAACAGTTCTTTGTGCGCATATTCAGAGGAATCATGTCTTTTGGTATAGTAAAACTGGCCCACAGTCTGCATCGCAACATATTTATAAAACAAATATCGGATATGCAATATAAGGCGTGTAGGTATTAACACATATGTGTTATATCACGCATGCATTATATTGTATATGTGTTATGTATACAATGGTTTACACCTAATGGTCTCTATGTAAAACATTATTAGCATATCACATATGCGATATAACACATATTTGATATATCGCATATGCGATGTAGTGCATATGACATAGGAGAAATTAACATTACATTTATTAAGCTAAAAGACGGGGGGAGTCAAAGGAGGGAGAGAAAGGTGTAGAGGGAATCATGGGAGGGGGGGATGCGTAGGGCAGGGATAATTTTAGGGGCGAATTTTAGCCCAGTGGGCTATTTTTCCATGTTTTTCTCCCAAAAAACATTCGCCATTTTGCAGTTTTTGAATCCCTGTTTCGCCCAATTTTGATGGGGTAAAATTTTTTCACCCTAAAAATCACCAAATTATTATATAAACGATATAAAATCCTTGGAAATTAAAATATCTTCTGAAAAATATCGCCAATCATTTTATAGTTGGAGTTTTAAGAATTGGTAATATTCGCCAACATTTATACACTTTTAAATAAGTATGGTTCCTTAAAATCATCCCTGGCGTAGGGGAGAGATATGTGAGGGGATGAATGGAGGATAAATATAAGGGGAAGGGAGGGATGGGTGGAGGAGAGATATGAAAGGGGGAATGAAGGGAGGATAAATATAAGTGGGAGGGGAATAAATATAAGTGGGAGGGAGAGGGGGATAAGAGAGGCGATATATAGCAGGGAGGGATGATTGGGTGCATGAAAGATATAGGATAATGGATGGAGGAAATATATAACATAATGGATCAAGGGACAAATGGGGGGGGGGGGGGTTAAATAGTGAGAGGGATGGATGGGGTGGTGGTATAGAGAGAGGTATAGAGTGAGTGAGTGAGAGAGACAAGTGCGGGGGGTTAAAGAGTGAGAGGGGGGAGATTCAAAGACAGAGATATATAGAGATGGAGGGAGAGATAATCATTGATGGAGGGATGGTTAGAGGGTGAGAGAGTGGAATAATAACAATGAGTGAGGTGGTATTTAGGGAAATGAAGGATGGTCAGGGATGGTTACACCAAGGGATAGAGATGAGGGATTGTTTGTGTGTGTGTGTGTGTGTGTGTGTGAGAGAGAGAGAGAGAGAGAGATGGATATTAAGGAATGGAGATAAATATGGGATATGAAGTCTTGAACCACTGGATTGATTTAACACACAAGAAAAAGGGACTCATGATCAGAGAGGGAAGGGGGAAAGAAAGAAAGGGTTGATGGATGGTTTTATAGGAAGAGGCATGGTGAAGGAGAGAAATATCGATGATTAGATAGAGAGAGGAAGATAAGGAAGGAATTTGGGGGGGGGGCAAAGAAAGGTATGGAGAGAGGCAATAGGGGGATAAAGTGAGGGAGAGATTGAGTGAGAGGATGGAATAGATGGAGGTAGAATGATAGGGAGGGATGGAGGGATGGAGGGGGGAAGAGATGAAGGGTTTTAGCAGGACGGAGGGGTAACAAAGGAAGGATTTTAGAGGGAGGGAATGGGGAGAGAGAGAGGGTTGACGGATGGTGTTAGAGGCAAAGGCATGGTGAAGGAGAGAAATATTGATATTTATATAGAGAGGGATGGAGAGAGGGTGTGTGGATGTGTTTGAGAGATACAAATGGGGAAGGATGGTTATAGAGCGTGAGGGGGTGTGCTACTCCAAGACCAAGAGGTTTGTAAGTGTGTTTGACAGAGGATTGGTGAGGTAAGGAAGGAGGGGGGATTTAGGAAGAGAGAGGGAGAGAGGGAGAGAGGGAGATATGGAGGAAATGGGGTGAGACAGATGGTAAAGGGATGGTTATAGATGCAGGGGGATACTGAAGGAGATAAACAATGATGTTTATATAGAGAGGGATGGAGAGAGGGTGTGTGGATGTGTGTGAAAGAGACAAATATGGGAAGGTTGGTTGTAGAAGGAGAGAGAGTGTGGTTTTTCAAGACCAAGAGGCATGTAAGTTTGTTCGAGAGGGGACTGCAGATATAAGGAAGGAGGGGCATTTGGATAGAGAGGGGTAGAGAGGAAGAGAGACAAGGAATTAGAGGGGGAGAAAGAACAGGGTGGAGAGAGGAGATAGGGGGAGAAAGTGAGGTATGGAGTGAGTGAGAGGATGAAACACATGGAAGTAGAAGGAGAGGGAGGGAGGGGAAAAGAAAGAAGGGAGAGAGAGGGAAGGGGGATAGAGATATAGGGTTTAGTGATGGTTATAGAGGTGAAGGGATGTTAAAGGAGAGAAATAGTGATGGAGAGAGGGTATATGTATGTGTGTTATATAGACAAAGGGGGAATGGTTTGTTATAGAGGTATAAAGTGTGTGTTGTTCCAAGACTAATATATATGTAAAATTGTTTTTTAAATTAACGTAATGAAACACATATACTATATAATGCATATGCATTTTATATCGCATATGCATTTTATATCGCATATGCATTTTGTAAACTTTAAAATTTTAGCGAGAACAAGGCTTGGCATGATGTTCAGAAATAGCTTTGGACTACCGAACCTATTGTGTAGGACAAATAAATTAAGGCTATTGCCTGTATTTCAAACCTCTATAAATATGCAATTTTCGATGGTATTTGTTTCTATGACACTGGCACAATATTTTTTTATGAAAATATAGAGTATTGTACAATACGATCTAATGATTCTGAATATGTACTTTTTTCCTAAAGATGTATGTTTTATTTATTTATTGTTATTTTTCTAAATGACACATGTGAATTTTTGAAAATAAGTATGTCAATTGTCTTTTATATAACTTTTGATTGCCTTCACCATTTCGCAAGAAAACTATACGGTGGACTAGAGGAGAGCAAGCTCTATAGTATTATATATATAAATCAAGAATTTCATTAATTTTTACCCTAAAGTGTTGTACCTGCAGAGAACGTTTTTGTGTCAAGGTTTTCAGACTTCAATAATTAATACTAAAAAAGCAATCATGATTTTTTTTGAAAAATAGTGTTGTACTAGTACCATATGTCCTTTATATGTATTCTAGAGTTTATCCAAAAATGACATCATTTACCTCATATAGTGTTGCACAGGCACAAACATATATGTTATGATGTGTTCAAAATTTGAAACCCCAATTTAAGGAAACTAATTTTATAATCATTTACACATTTTATATATTATGAAAGCCTATTCAATTACCTAACTTTTGTCTTTTTACTTCATCTTCAATTCTCCTACGAGTCCATGATTGTGCATGAGCCCTTATATTTATGGTTTTGATGGCTTAGCACGACAATTTTATTGGTGTTTTGTTATTTGTGTTTTGTTATCTCTTCTTCTTTTTAATATAATTTCTACCATTCCACAAAAATAAATATTAACCATAACATGAGAATAATATTAATTAAAATTGTGTACATTATCTCTATTATTATCTGAGTTTTAATATAATTTTTATCCTTCCACAAAAAATATTTACAATAACAATAAAATGATATTAATTAAAATTGACAACATTAATAATAATATTAGTAGTTAAATTAGTATCCTCATTAATATTGGTACCATAATATATATATATATATATATATATATATATATATTTTAAAACCAACATTAATATTAATATTTTTTTTTTGCTTGCACGGGTGTGGTTGATTGGTGATTCCATTGTTATGAGGTCACTTGTTGTAAATTGGAGGTCACGAGATCAATCCCACTCGATTTTACCTATGTCCCATGTCTTTCGGCTGGTGTGGGGCACCTAGGGTTATAGTGGTAGCTCGGAATGGATCCCTCGACCCCGTGTCACAGGAGCCCGAGATTCCCCTAGTAAAAAAAAAAATTAAAATTATTTTTAATACTAATATGAATTATGTTAATAATATCTCAAAATACTAATACTAATATTATTTCTTAGCTCAATCAAAAAATTCTACCATTTGGGTGGGAATAGGGTGATTTTTCTCGCATGATTTTGATAAAAATAGGTTATAGCTGTTACAATTTTCAATTTTGGATGCCCATTTGAGATTTTTAAGGGTGTTGAATCCATTTATATAATCAAAATTGAGATTAAAATATAGTTACATTCTAATTTTACAAAATACAAAAAAAATACAAAACTCTTAAAAAAAATTGAGGTGCCATCTAAATAGTCAAACTTTTAGACATCTCCATTTGTTAATACTAATAATATTTTATTAATAGTAAATATCTAATTTTAAATCAACTTAATGAAAAAATAAACTAAATTGTCTTTTAAGGTAGCTACAAGATACATGCCTCATTAAAATTTGTACGTGCCTCCCTATGCATTTGCAAAATAAGTCCATTTCCCAATCTAAAATCATTTAGAATTTAGTACTTAAACCCATCGGTTTCCTCTTTCCTCTTGAGAAAGAAGTTGTCCAATCTAAGATGATCATTTATCCTATAAAAATTAAAGGGGCCATCTAAATAATGAAACTTTTAGAGATCTTCATTTAGTTAAACCCATCTTCTAAAAGGTTTCCTCTTGAGAAAGAAGTTGCCTAATCTAAGATGACCATTTATCTTATAAAAATGAAAGGCTTCATCTAAATAACCAAAATTTTAGAGATCATCATTTCTTAATATATATAATATTCTTTTACTAATATATTTAATTTTAAATCATTTAATGAAAAAAAAAATCATTTTCAAGGTATATATAAAGTATATCTCAAGGTATGATTGGGTGCATGAAAGATATAGGATAATGGATGGAGGAAATATATAACATAATGGATCGAGGGACAAATGGGGGGGTTGGTTAAATAGTGAGAGGGATGGATGGAGTGGTGGTATAGAGATAGGTATAGAGTGAGTGAGTGAGAGAGACAAATGGGGGGGTTAAAGCGTGAGAGGGGGGGTATTCAAAGGCAGAGATATATAGATATGGAGGGAGAGATAATGATGGATGGAGGGATGGTTAGAGGGTGAGAGAGTGGAATAATAACAGTGAGTGAGGTAGTATTTAGGGAAATGAAGGATGGTCAGGGATGGTTACATCAAAGGATAGAGATGAGGGATTGTGTGTGTGTGTGTGTGTGTGTGTGTGAGAGAGAGAGAGAGAGAGAGAGAGAGAGAGAGATGTATATTAAGGAATGGAGATCAATATGGGATATGAAGGCTTGAACCATTGGATTAATTTAACACACAAGAAAGAGGGACTCATTGTTAGAGAGGGAAGGGGGAAAGAAAGAAAGGGTTGATGGATGGTTTTATAGGAAGAGGAATGTGAAGGAGAGAAATATCGATGATTAGATAGAGAGAGGAAAAGAGGGAAGGAATTTGGGGGGACAGAGAAGGGCATGGAGAGAGGTGGTAGGGGATAAAGTGAGGGAGGGAGTGAGTGAGCAGATGGAACAGATGGAGGGGGGAAGAGATGAAGGGTTTTAGCAGCAGGGAGAGGTATCAAAGGAAGGATTTTAGAGGGAGGGAATGGGGAGAGAGAGAGGGTTGATGGATGGTCTTAGAGGCAAAGGCATGGTGAAGGAGAGAAATATTGATAGTTATATAGAGAGGGATGGAGAGACGGTGTGTGGATTTGTTTGAGAGAGACAAATGGGGGTGTGCTACTCCAATAGCAAGAGGTGTGTTAGCTTGTTTGAGGGGGTATTGGTGAGATAAGGATAGAAGGGGGATTTAGCAAGAGAGGGGAAGAGAGGGAGAGATGGAGGGAAAGGGTTGAGATAGATGGTAGAGGGATGGTTATAGATGTAGGGGGATAATGAAGGAGATAAATAGTGATGTTTATATAGAGAGGGATGGAGAGAGGATATGTGGATGTGTGTGAAAGAGACAAAGATGGGAAGGTTGGTTATAGAAGGAGAGAGAGTGTGGGTTTTCAAGACCAAGAGGCATGTAAGTTTGTTCGAGAGGGGACTCGAGAGATAAGGAATGAGGGGGATTTGGATAGAGAGGGGTAGAGAGGAAGATATACAAGGAATTACGGGGGGGAGAGAGAACAAGGTGGAGAGAGGAGATAGGGGGAGAAAGTGAGGTATGGGGTGAGTGAGAGGATGAAACACATGGAAGTAGAAGGAGAGGGAGGGAGGGGACAAGAAAGAAGGGAGAGAGAGGGAAGGGGGGTAGAGAAACAGGGTTTAGTGATGGTTATATAGGTGAAGGGATGTTAAAGTAGAGAAATAGTCATGGAGAGAGGGTATATGTATGTGTGTTAAATAGACAAAGGGGGAATGGTTGGTTATAGAGGGATAAAGTGTGTGGTGTTCCAAGACCAATATATATGTAAAATTGTTTTTAAATTAACGTAATGAAACACATTTACTATATAACACATATGCGTTTTATATCGCATATGCATTTCGTAAACTTTAAAATTTTTGCGGGAACAAGGATAGGCATGATGTTTAGAAATAGCTTTGGACTACCAAACCTATTGTGTAGGACAAATAAATTAGGGCTATTGCCTATATTTCAAAACTCTATAAATATACTCATTTTCGATGGTATTTTTTGCTATGACAAACACAATATTTTTTTATGAAAATATAGAATATTGTACAATATAATCTAACGATTCTGAATATGCACTTTTTTCCTAAAGATGTATGTTTTATTTATTTATTGTTATTTTTCTAAATGACACATGTGATTTTTTGAAAATAAGCACATCGATTGTCTTTTATATAACTTTTGATTTCCTTCACCATTTCGCAAGAAAACTATACGGTGGACTAGAGGAGAGCGAGCTCTACAATCTTATATATATAAATCAAGAATTTCATTAAGTTTTCCCCTAAAGTGTTGTACCTCCAAAGAATGTTTTTGTTTCAAGGTTTTCAGACTTCAATAATTAATACTAAAAAAGTAATCATGATTTTTTTTGAAAAAATAGTGTTGTACTAGGTGTGTACTAGTACCATATGTCCTTTATATGTCTTCTCGCAAAATGACATCATTTACCTCATATAGTGTTGCATGGGCACAAACATATATGTTATGATGTGTTCAAAATTTGAAACCCCAATTTAACGACACTGATTTTATAATCTTTTAGACATTTTATATATTATGAAAGCCTATTCAATTACCTAACTTTTTTCTTTTTACTTCATTTTCAAATCTGCTACGAGTCCGTGATTGTGGATGAGCCCTTATATTTATGGTTTGGAGTCCATGATTGTGCATGAGCCCTTATATTTATGATTTTGATGGCTCAGCACAACAATTTTATTGGTGTTTGTTATTTGTGTTTTGTTATCTCTTCTTCTTTTTAATATAATTTCTACCATTCCACAAAAAATATTAACCATAACAATAAAATGATATTAATTAAAATTGACAACATTAATATTAACATTTAGAACATTAATAATAATATTAGTAGCTAAATTAATATCCTCATTAATATTGGTACCATAACATACATACATACATACATACATACATACATACATACATATATATATATATATATATATATATATATATATATATATATATATATTAAAACCAACATTAATATTAATATTATTGTTTTTTGCCGCACGGGTGTGGCTCATTGGCGGTTCTATTGTTATGAAGTCACTTGTTGTAAATTGGAGGTCATGAGATCAATCCCACCCGGGTTTAAGTGTGTCCCATGTCTTTTAGCCGGTGTGGGCTAGTAAAAAAAAAATTAATATTATTTTTTAATACTAATATGAATTATGTTAATAATATCTCATAATGCTAATACTAATTTGTTAACTCAATCTAAAAATTCTACCATTTGGGTTGGAATAGGGTGATTTTTCTCGCATGATTTTGATAAAAATAGGTTATAGTTGTTACGGTTTTTAATTTTGGATGCCCATTTGGGATTTTTAAGGGTGTTGAATCCATTTATATAATCAATATTGAGATTAAAACATAGTTACATTCTGATTTTACAAAATAAAAAAATACAAACATCTTAAAAAAAATTGAGGTGCCATCTAAATAGTCAAACTTTTAGACATCTCCATTTGTTAATACTAACAATATTTTATTAATTGTAAATATCTAATTTTAAATCAACTTAATGAAAAAACAAACTAAATTGGCTTTCAAGTTAGCTGCAAGATACATGCCTCATTAAAATTTGCTTTCAAGGTAGATGCAAGATACATGCCTCCCTATGCATTTGCAAAATAAGCCCATCTCCCAATCTAAGATCATTTAGAATTTAGCAATTAAATCCATCAGTTTCCTCTTTCCTCTTGAGAAAGAAGTTGTCCAATCTAAGATGATCACTTATCTTATAAAAATGAAAGGGGCCATCTAAATAATGAAACTTTTAGAGATCTTCATTTAGTTAAACCCATCTTCTAAAAGGTTTCCTCTTGAGAAAGAAGTTGCCTAATCTAAGATGACCATTTATCTTATAAAAATGAAAGACTTCATCTAAATAATAAAACTTTTAGAGATCTTCATTTCTTAATATAAATAATATTCTTTTAGTAATATATTTAATTTTAAATCATTTAATGAAAAAAAAACTAAATTCATTTTCAAGGTATATCTAAAGTATATCTCAAGGTATATCTTATTTCTCATTGAAATTTACTTTAAGATAACTGCAAGATACATGCCTCCTTGTATTTTTATATTTATATGTTTGTGTTGAGAGGCTCCATCAAACGACCATAGGTTATCCTATAAAAGTAGAGGCTCTCGGGCGTTATAAGCATATTGTAATAACATTTGGGATTTGAAGAAGAGATATTTGAGGCAGCCATGGCGATGATCAGATCTTTTGGTGTTGCACTAGCAGTAATAATACTAATCGTGGTGGCCACAAACAGTGCGGCAGTCCAGCCGACGTTTACTTCAATTTGTAACACAGAGCAAATGGATTTAACTGATGGTACTACCCTTTCTATAACAAAGTACGTGCTCGGACTTTTGGAGGTGTATCACGGTTCAATTCAACAGAGTTTAAAAACGGCCTACGGTATTCCAATGTGCGATTATGCACCCAGTAACGATTATTGCAACAAGTGCGTAACAGGCATTGTGAACAACATCTTCCAGCTCTGCAACTACGCCGTCGGTGCTCAAGTTACCAGTACCAATCCTAACTGTTAGCTACGCTACGAAAATTACTATTTCGGTTAGAATCATTGCCAATACTGTAATTGACGCAGTTGCTATGCCCATCCATTAATAAACTCAGTTTGTATTTTCCGTTTATCTATGCCAATACTTTTATAAATGCTCTGATATGCCCGTCTATTAATTTATTAATTGACGCGGTTGCTATGCCCATCAGGAATTTAGCGCTCGCTAGCTTGTTAATGATGTGATATGTCTTCTTCATTAATTAGTAATCTGCTGTATCTTCCGTTTCTCTTTGGAGTGGGCTACCGACGCGACGATTTTGCCCGGCGGCAATCGTCGCGCCGGCACTCCGACCGCCGGCGACCTCGTCCCGGCACCCGTCGCCAACGGCGTCCGTTTCTCCTTTGTCGTTAACCCCGAACGCCGGACCGTTTCTCCTCCGTCACGTCCCATCACCGTCTCCCTCCCCGCCACCTAATCCCTCCCGCCACAATTCAAACTGGTGCTCCATGAACCCACGCCCTCCAATGATCCCCTGCAGTTTCCCTCGCCCTGCAATGATCCCCTGTAGTTTCTGCTCATTATACCTGTTCAGATTCGGATACCTGCCTTATTCGATTGAAGGTGGTTGCTATGGGGTCTCTGTTTTGGGGGTTCCTGGAAAAAGCTTTGTTTTTTCTAAGGAACGAGCTATCCATCCTTTGGGAGATCTCTGCACTTTCATCAGGCCAATAAGCTCTGCACATTAACCCTGTGTTGTCCATAAGTGTTGACCCCTTGCGTGTTAGATGATAAAACGCTGATCTCTGCGTTCTAAAGGAGAAAGGACCGACCACTTGGAATGCAATGCTGCTGGCTGTGGTTAATGGGGACCAAGATTGCAGCTGTCCGTGTTAGAGGATTTCTATTTAAGGATCTGTTGTGTTGATTTAAGATCTGAGGTATGTGTTTTTATAGCTACCATTTTCATGTCAAGACAGTTGCATTTCCGTTGCCCAATTGGCATGCATGATGTTTGCTTGGTATTGATTATAGGAATGTGGCTTAAGGTTTCGACTATAATAGTTGTGAGTTGGGAATGCTGACATTAAAGTAGGAGTCAGTTTTAGATGTTTATCTGAGCTTTAATTAACAGCTACCAACAGTATATTCGTTGGGCATATCGATTTTCATAGATATGGGTCGAACTGTATGTACGGTTAAGCTTCTTTCGAATCTGGGAATTGGGCGAACCTTGATATAATACAAACGGAGAAGTCTGTAGTGTATTTTCCTTTTGCCACCCAGAAAGCCATTGTTTTCATCCGTTGTAAGTGAAACTGGTCACAAAACTAAAACCTATGATCAACCCACTCAAGAAGTAGAGAATAACAGAAGTGGAATCGTTTGGATGCCCACGTTGTTCCTTATTAACGTCTGCTAGATAATTAAATAGCTGAAAATAGGCCTTGAGGAATCTATGCTTGCTATTTAGGGTTTTGGGGATTTGGACTAGCGTTTTAGGCTGTTTTCTTAATAACGAATGGTAATTTTGTCACTCAAGAATTGTGTTGTCCAAGAGTAAGATCTAAGTTAATATCCCCATTTCTTAATGAATAGTCTCATTTTCTGAAGAAGGTAAATTATAAATAGCACTCCATGTGGGGTTTCCTTGTTGACTTAAGGTGCTTGTGTTGCAGACGTAGTCCATGTTTTATGTTGGTCTCCATCACCTATTCTATGTAAAGAGGGAAGGGAGACTTTTTCATTACCCACTATTGATATGCTCACTATTAGTGCTGCTCTCGAATGAAGCTGATGCCCTGTAAACCTATCTAGTTATATGCCTTTCGTTCTGAGCTTGTAGTCTGGCTGCTTTTCATTCTGTACATGCCTGCAACACTATTAGTGCTGCTCTAGAATGAAGCTGATGCCCTGTAAACCTATCTAGTTATATGTCTTTCGTTCTGAACTTGTAGTCTGGCTGCCTTTCATTCTGAGCTTGTAGTCTGGCTGGCTTTCGTTCGGTACATACTTTGTAAAAATTGATAGACTACATTTCTTCCTAAAAGATATGAAAACTATCTAATGGATATTCTACAATTTCGAAAATGAGCTAGTAGAAAACAGTCAACATCCTAATATTTGCCAAAATTATATTCTAAAATATCTAACGAAATTGCCTAACAATTTACAAAAATAACAGAATTCCTTCTTACAAAGAAGATAGTGTGAAACAACCTTTCAGCAGACTACTAATCCAGTCCATTTGAAAAGTTAACAACTTTTGATGTATCATTCTTGATGCACTTAAATTAAACAACATATTTTAATCAAATCTGTTGAACAAACAAGATTGCAGAAGCAGTGGGATGATAATGAAACTATCAAAAAATGCAGTAGAAACAACTAGGAAGCCACCTATAAAGAAAAAATCCTCTAACGACATACTTTCCTACTCTTGCTTTATATAAATAATAAAATTTTACAATTAATTTAGAATTTATTTAAGTTGTAATTTTAAATTAAATATAAATATTATTATAATAAAAATATTTATAAACATTTATTATTATTAATAAATAGAATTGATATATGAATTTTGCATTTTATTAGATTGTGGTTTTAAAATGATGATACTAATTATGGTTATGATTATTTTCTTTTATTTTACTTATAAAATTATATTTTTCTTAAATAAAAAATTTACACACAACTATTATTATTATTATTATAAGAGAGAACTATTTATTAATAAATAGAATTCATATATGAATTTTGCATTTTATTAGGTTATGGTTTTAAAATGATGATACTAATTATGATTATGATTATTTTCTTTTATTTTACTTATAAAATTATATTTTTCTTAAATTAAAAAATTACACACAACTATTATTATTATTATTATTATAAGAGAGAACTATTTAATTGTTTCCCACATAGAGACCTTACCTTAAATCACATGTTGAGTACATGAGATTTATTACTCAATGGGGAGGAAGCCTAGAAACCATGTTGGAAGGAATATATCATGTACAAATTCTTTATAAGTTTTGTCATTCTCACATTCATCCATTATTATTTTCCATTTTATGGAGTATCTTATGACAAATCCAAGGTTGTCATCGTTGGAAGAGAATCCCATAAGCATACAGTGAGAATGGTTAGGGATCACTCTTGTTAAGAAGGGAAATCAAGTTGGTCGTGATGAGATAAACATCATTGTAATGTCTTGAATATCTAGAGCACATTGTAAACCTACAACCTTATAGTATCCAAGTTTTTAACGTTTAGATGTTTTGAACCTGTTTATAAATAAGTATGATGAAATGAGTCAAGTTATATAAATGATTTCATGTGTAAATGATGAAAATATTTTGTATAATTTTGTACCATAAATTTTTAGTCGAAGTCCTAACTAATTAATGTTTTGACATGTATTTTCAATGTTTCATGAATTCTCTATGTTTCATAACCTTCATATTTCCACCAGATGCATG
>LPNX010571255.1:709590-722288 GCA_001517045.1 Pseudotsuga menziesii
TTAAATCTTATGATGCCTGGAATATAGCCATGTGCTTACATTCCTTCAAACATTTTGAATGAAACAGGATTAAAAGTATACAAAGATCATTGCCGCACATGGAAACCTACCTGGAACTTTGCCTTGTCTAGAACTTTGTCCTACATGGAACTCTGCCTCGTCTGGAACTCTGCCCTGCATGAATCTTTGCCCGGCTGGAACTCTGCCCCGACAGGAACTCTGCCCCGGCTGGAACTCTGCCCTACCTAGAACCCTGCCCTGTCTGGAACTCTATCCTGCATGGATCTTTTCCCAGGCTGGAACTCTACCCTGCATGGAACTCTGCCCTGGTTGGAACTTTGCCGTGCATGGAAATCTACCCCAGCTGGAACTTTGTCGTGCATGGAACTCTACCCCACCTGGAACTCTGCCCCGGCTAGAACTCTACCCTACCTGAAACTCTGCCCCGTCGGGAACTCTACCTTGCATGGATCTTTTCCCTGGCTGGAACTCTGCCCCGGCTGGAACTCTGCCCCAGCTGGAACTCTGCCCCGGCTGGAACTCTGCCTACGATGGAACTTTGCCACACCTCAAACTATGCTCGCCTTGAACTATGCCCCAGTTGGAACTCTGCACCGGTTGGAACTCTGCCCGGGCTGGAACTCTGCCCGGGCTGGAACTCTGCCCCAGTTGGAACTTTGCCCGGGCTGGAACTCTTCCTTGACTGGAACTTTGCCTCGCCTGAAACCATGGCCGCCTGGAACTCTGCCCCGGTTGGAACTCTGCCCTGCATGGAACTCTGCCCCGGTTGGAAATTTGCCGTGCATGGAACTCTACCCGGCTGGAACTCTGCTGTGCATGGAACTCTACCCCGCCTAGAACTCTGCCTCGGCTGAAACTTTGCCTAGGATGGAACTTTGCCCCACCTGAAACTATGCTTGCCTGGAACTCTGCCCTGGTTGGAACTCTGCCCGGGCTGGAACTCTGCCTCGCCTGAAACCATGGTCGCTTAGAACTTTGCCCTGCATGGAACTCTGCCCCTGTTGGAACTCTGCCCTGGCTGGAACTCTGCCTTGCATGGAACTTTACCCTAGATGGCATAATGGAAATGCTTGAGTTTCTATTTTGTAAATTTCTTCTTGGTTTCTGGTTGATCTATTTGGTTCATTGATCTGTATCTTGTTTCGCTTATATGGTGGTTTGAAACCTCGTTCATGGCCAATTAACCCTAGAAGCTTCAATGAAAGCCTATAGCCCTTGATTTCCTTCCCTAGCATTGTCAAAGCCTTGAAACTTATCATTGGTGTATAAAATGTCCTAATTGTGGACAAATATACGTTACGATACCTTGTATTGACCTTTGAGCCCTAAGAACTATGCCCCACCTGGAACTCTGCCATAGCTGGATCATTGCCGCGCATGGAACTCTGCCATACCTGGAACTTTGCCCTACATGGAACTCTGCCTCGCTTGGAACTCTGCCCTGCATGGATCTTTTCCCGGCTGGAACTCTGCCCCGCATGGAACTCTACCCTGCATGGATATTTTCCCTGGCTGGAACTCTCCCCTACATGGAACTCTGCCTCGGTTGGAACTTTTCCGTGCATGGAACTCTACCTCGGCTGGAACTTTGCCATGCATGGAACTCTGCCTGGGCTGGAACTTTGCATCGCCTAAAACCATGGTCGCCTGGAACTCTTCCTTGCATGGAACTCTGCCATGGTTGGAACTTTGCCGTGCATGAAACTCTGCTCGGCATGGAACTCTGCCCTGGCTGGAACTCTTCCCTACCTGGAACTCTGCCCTACCTGGAACTCTACCCTGCATGGATCTTTTCCTTGGCTGGAACTCTGCCCTGCATGGAACTATGCCCCGGTTGGAACTCTTCCCTGCATGGAACTATGCTCTGGTTGGAACTTTGTCGTGCATGGAACTCTACCTCGGCTGGAACTTTACCTCGGTTGAAACTTTGCCGTGCATGGAACTCTGCCCCACATGGAACTCTACCCCGCATGGAACTCTGTCCCGGTTGGAACTTTGCCCTACCTGGAACTTTGCCCTGGCTGGAACTCTACCCTACCTAGAACTTTACCCCGTGTGGAACTCTACCCGGCATGGAACTCTGCATGGAACTCTGCTCTGGTTGGAACTTTGTCATGCATGGAACTCTACCCCGACTGGAACTTTGCCTCGGTTGGAACTTTGTCATGCATGGAACTCTGTCCCGCATGGAACTTTGCCCCGGCTGGAACTCTGCCCCAGCTGGAACTTTGCCCCAGCTGGAACTCTGCCCCGGCTGGAACTTTGCCCCGGCTGGAACTCTGCCCCGGCTGGAACTTTGCCCTACCTGGAACTCTGCCCCGGCTGAAGCTTTGCCCTACCTGGAACTCTGCCCTGGCTGGAACTCTATATTATGAGTACTACCAGAATCAATCAATAATGTTACTTTTTCTATTTGATATATCCTTCGATCTTGAGAGTTTAAGGCGTGCTAATCACTTCTATTCCGTCCCCTTGCGATGGTTCCTATTCTTTTGGTTCTTCTTCTTCACAATCTATGTAGAGTAATTTATTTTCTCCACACTTATGTCCCTTGCTATACTTGCAAGTTGTTGTCGTAGTTAAAGCATAGACCTTTAGCTCTTATTTCCTCCAGTTGTTGAGGTGTCATCCCGAACTCTGCTCGATTGGATTTCTTTGTCTTTTAGAACCCATCTACTAGGTATTATATGTAAGAAGATTGGGAGCTCGTTGTTTCCTCATCATTTGGACGAAAAGCTTGAGCTCATCCTCAATTTTTTCATTCCTCCAATCCCTTTGCTGTGGCTATTGAAGCTTATGATGCCTGGAATATAACCATGTGCTTACATTCCTTCAAACAGTTTGAATGCAGTGGGATTAAAAGTATACAAATATCATTGCCGCGCATGGAAACCTACCTGGAACTTTGCCTTGTCTGAAACTTTGCCCTACATGGAACTCTGCCTCGTCTGGAACTCTACCCTGCATGAATCTTTGCCCGGCTGGAACTCTGCCCCGGCAGGAACTCTGCCCCGGCTGGAACTCTGCCCTACCTAGAACTCTGCCCCGTCTGGAACTCTACCCTGCATGGATCTTTTCCCTAGCTGGAACTCTACCTTGCATGGAACTCTGCCCCGGTTGGAACCTTTTCGTGCATGGAACTCTACCCCGGCTGGAACTTTGCCGTGCATGGAACTCTACCTCGCCTGGAACTCTGCCCCGACTGGAACTCTGCCCTACCTGGAACTCTGCCCCATCTGGAACTCTACCTTGCATGGATCTTTTCCCTGGCTGGAACTCTGCCCCGGCTGGAACTTTGCCTAGGATGGAACTTTGCCCCACCTCAAACTATCCTTGCCTAGAACTCTGCCCCGGTTGGAACTCTGCCCGGGCTGGAACTCTGCACTGGTTGGAACTCTGCCCGGGCTAGAACTCTACCCGGGATGGAACTCTGCCCCGGTTGGAACTCTGCCCGGGCTGGAACTCTGCCCGGGCTGGAACTCTGCCTCGGTTGGAACTCTACCTTGACTGGAACTTTGCCTCGCTTAAAACCATGGCCGCCTGGAACTCTGCCCCGATTGGAACTCTTCCCTGCATGGAACTCTGCCCCGGTTGGAACTTTGCCATGCATGGAACTCTACCCGGATGGAACTCTACCGTGCATGGAACTCTACCCCGCCTAGAACTCTGCCTCGGCTGAAACTTTGCCTAGGATGGAACTTTGCCCCACCTGAAACTATGCTTGCCTGGAACTCTGCCCTGGTTAGAACTCTGCCTGGGCTGGAACTCTTCCCTATGGATTACTTATAGCTTTCAGTAGACATTAAGTAAAGATTATATGCATTATGGCACTAGCCCATAGAACAGCAGGTCCCAATGGACGTTAAAAGAAAACATGAACATAACTGCAAGCAGTAATGAATTTTTAGTGTGATGCAAAACTATACAATGTAAAGATAAGTATATTGTAATTACTGGCTCCCTGGGATAAAGACAGATCATTCCGCTTGAGCAGCCATTTCTTGTAATTCTCTCTGCAATTCAAATACTTCTTTGCCTTAGGGTTTCCCACTTTCAAGTGTATAGTCTAGTGCAAATTTAAACTCTAAACTCTAGCTCCTAGGGTTTCCCAATTATGATAATGTATAAAATTGCTCTCTCCTCCCTTGTATATACAATAGGTGAGGGAGGATAACATAAAATAAGGAATAAGTCCATACAAGTAAAAAACAAGGAAACCACTCATGGACTGCTCTACAATACAAGGATGTGTGTGTCAAACGAGGGTTTATCCAACCCCCAAAGTAAAACACCCTCCAAATCATGATCTTCCTTAGGCTAAATGCCTCCCGTCTTCCTCTAACATGCTGCACTCTCCAACAAGATGTTAGTCCAACACTCCCTATTTCATAGCAGTCCACTATCCAAGTGTCCTCATGCAAGGCACTCTTCCTCCAACTATGTGCCACATGTTCTCTTATGTGTACCAATGTGGTCCCAAAGCTCTAATGTTCCTCCTCAACATATGTGTCTAGGTCCATCACCAACCTCCAGGAATTATGTTTCGAAAACAAAAGCTTTCATGTGTGGTATCGATGATAGGTATCAAAATTTAAACTTATCGCACATGCAAGTGGTTCCCACATCATGGTTTATTTGCTGGCCTCAATCTTACAATTAATAATTATAGGATAGGGAAAGCACTTGCTTGTTGCCCCTAGATAATGTATACAAATTATGTCAAAGAAAGTGAGGTGTTAAGAATGTCTCTGACATGGGCAATAAAATCATGCTCTAATTCGCACAACATCCATATTCCTTTGAATGCTGAAGAGGGAATCTGAAGATAAACTACTAGGTCAAGATCCTTTTGGTTGACCATTTGCATGTAAATGGAAGGCATGATCATGGGCACTTTCATTGCTTCTATTAGACTAAGCTAACAAGTACAGGTTAGGCAAGCACTTGCCTCTTCCCCAGCTGGAACTTCGCCACGCATGGAACTCTGCCCGATTGGATTTCTTTGCCTTTTAGAACCCATCTACTAGGTATTATATGTAAGAAGATTGGGAGCTCATTGTTTCCTCATCATTTGGACGAAAATCTTGAGCTCATCCTCAATTTTTTCATTCCTCCAAATCCCTTTGCCGTGGCTATTGAAGCTTATGATGCCTGGAATATAGCCATGTGCTTACATTCCTTCAAACAGTTTGAATGCAACGGGATTAAAAGTATACAAAGATCATTTCCATGCATGGAAACCTACCTGGAACTTTGCCTTGTCTGGAACTTTTCCCTACATGGAACTCTGCCTCGTCTGGAACTCTGCCCTGCATGAATCTTTGCCCGGCTGGAACTCTGCCCCGCCTGGAACTCTGCCCTACCTGGAACTCTGCCCCATTCGGAACTCTACCCTGCATGGATCTTTTCCCTGGCTGGAACTCTGCCCTGCATGGAACTCTACCCCGGTTGGAACTTTGCCGTGCATGGAACTCTACCCCGGCTAGAGCTTTGCCTCGGTTGGAACTTTGCCGTGCATGGAACTCTGCCCCGCCTGGAACTCTGCCCCGCCTGGAACTCTGCCCTACCTGGAACTCTGCCCCGTCTGGAACTCTGCCCCGTCTGGAACTCTACCCTGCATGGATCTTTTCCCTAGCTGGAACTCTACCCCGGCTGGAACTTTGTCCCGGCTGGAACTTTGCCTAGGATGGAAATTTGCCCCACTTCAAACTATGCTCTCCTGGAACTCTGCCCCGGTTGGAACTCTGCCCGGGCTGGAACTCTTCTCGGGCTGGAACTCTACCCAGGTTGGAACTCTGCTCGGGCTGGAACTTTGCCCGGGCTGGAACTCTACCCCGGTTGGAACTCTGCCCGGGCTGGAACTCTGCCTCGGTTGGAACTTTGCCCGGGCTGGAACTCTGCCCCAGCTAGAACTCTACCCGGGATGGAACTCTACCTTGACTAGAACTTTGCCTCGCCTGGAACTCTGGCCTGCATGGAACTCTGCCCGGGCTGGAACTTTGCCTCGATTGGAACTTTTCCATGCATGGAACTCTGCCCCGCCTGGAACTCTGCCCCGGTTGGAACTCAGCCCGGGCTGGAACTCTGCCCCGGCTAGAACTCTGCCCTACCTGGAACTCTGCCCGGGCTGGAACTCTGCCCCGGTTGGAACTCTGCCCGGGCTGGAACTCAACCCCAGCTGGAACTCTGCCTGGGCTGGAACTCTACCTTGAATGGAACTTTGCCTCGTCTAAAACCATGGCCGCCTGAAACTCTGCCCTGCATGGAACTTTGCCCGGGCTGGAACTCTGCCCTGCATGGAACTCTGCCCCGGTTGGAACTTTGCCATGCATGGAACTCTACCCCGCCTAGAACTCTACCCTGGATGGCATAATGGAAATGCTTGAGTTTCTATTTTGTAAATTTCGTCTTGGTTTCTGGTTGATCTATTTGGTTCATTGATCTGTATCTTGTTTCGCTTATATGGTGGTTTGAAACCTCGTTCATGGCCAATTAACCCTAGAAGATTCAATGAAAGCCTATAGCCCTTGATTTCCTTCCCTAGCATTGTCAAAGCCTTGAAACTTATCATTAGCTTATAAAATGTCCTAATGGTGGACAAATATACGTTACGATACCTTGTATTGACCTTTGAGCCCTAAGAACTATGCCCCGCCTGGAACTCTGCCATAGCTGGATCATTGCCGCATATGGAACTCTGCCCTACCTGGAACTTTTCCCTACCTGGAACTCTACCTCGCTTGGAACTCTGCCCGGAATGGAACTCTGCCCTACCTGGAACTCTGCCTGGGCTGAAACTCTGCCTTGGTTGGAACTCTGCCCGGGCTGGAAGTCTGCCCCGGCTGGAACTTTGCCCGGGCTGGAACTCTACCTTGACTGGAACTTTACCTCGCCTGAATCCATGGCCTCCTGTAACTCTGCCCTACATGGAACTCTGCCATAGGTGGATCATTGCCGCGCATGGAACTCTGCCCTACCTGGAACTTTGCCCTACCTGGAACTCTGCCTCGCTTGGAACTCTGCCCTGCATGGATCTTTTCCCGGTTGGAACTCTGCCCCGGCTGGAACTCTGCCCTGGCTGGAACTCTGCCCTGGTTGGAACTTTGCCATGCATGGAACTCTACCCCGGCTGGAACTTTGCCGTGCATGGAACTCTGCCCGGGCTGGAACTTTGCCTCCTCTTTCATATGTAATAGATCTCACTCAATTTGGCTCTCAACCTAGCGTTTACATCCCAACCCTAGGTCCTCTTCTCTTGCATCACACAAGCACAAAGACCTCTAGACAATGGTACAATGGAATATCAAGAGTACATCAACATAAACTCCAAGCCTTCTTTAAGCTAAGCATCACTCCAAGCTCCAAGACTCCCTTACTCCTCCAATGTTCCAAATTGTTTCTCTAGGGTTTACATAACACAAACCCTCGATCTTATTCCCTTGCATTACACAAGTTCTAAGACTCAAGCTCATTCCTAGTGCTAACATTCATCATATCTCATCTAGGGTTTACATCAAAAACCCTATGTCTTACTCCCTGGAGACATATCCAAGACAATTACAAAGGTAAAATAATGAGCATATCAATAGTGGGTAATGAAAAAGTCTCCCTTCCCTCTTTACATAGAATAGGTGATGGAGACCAACATAAAACATGGACTACGTCTGCAACACAAGCACCTTAAGTCAACAAGGAAACCCCACATGGAGTGCTATTTATAATTTACCTTCTTCAGAAAATGAGACTATTCATTAAGAAATGGGGATATTAACTTAGATCTTACTCTTGGAAAACTCAATTTTGTATAAGGCTCTTCTATAAGTGTCCTCAGGAGTCCCAGGAGCATAAGACCACAAGATGTCAAAATAATCTATGATATTTAGCTTTAGGATCTTGACACTTTTGTGTCATCTGTTATTGTTGGCTATTGTAAAAGGCCTAAATCTTTGTTAGTATACTTAAATGTAATCCTTTTACATTGCCTCACCTAATCTGTCAACATTTTGTTGGGATACTCACAGAATCAACTATGCTTGCATAAATCATAGCGCATTAACCTCCCTTTCCTTCTCATTCTCTCAGATGAACACTAATCATTTCCACCTTTCCTAAAAGTTTTGGATTGGGTCATTTGAAAAATACATGTCGTTCTCCTTTCAAGTAACTCAAAACCAGCAAGATAATCCCGCTCTGAAACAAGAAAGAAAATGTATACCTTCATTGCATTTGAGGATATCAGTGATTATCTCTTTCGCTATTTTACATCTCAAATGAATGTATACCCAAAACTTAATCAATAATATAGAGAAGCATCATTTGCATCAATGTTTCATACGAACATGAGAGAATACACAACCAACAAGCATATTTGGACAACTCAACCAGAAAATAATTAACCTCATTATCATGTCCACGGAATTTTCGAATCATGCGCCCAGTTGACACGTCCCAATAAAAAATATTTTTATCTCCTCGGCAAGAACATATCTTGGAATTGTCTTTGCAATAAAAATCCAGCAAATAATTGTTTATTAGTTAGTTTCCCTAATTGAATCAGTCGTGATTTTCCAGACCTAATATTAAAATCAAAATGAAAAATACCAAAGTAGATTTTTTCCTCGCCACTTAAAGGAACTACCATTTCCATATATCGTAAAATTACCATCCCCTTATTCAACAACATTTCAAGATGTATGCATCCATAACCATGAATAAAATCCCATGATACAAAACAGTCTCTAAAGATTCATAATTAAAAGTGAAAAAGCTCACAAACCAAGGGGAATTAAAAGTGAAAAAGCTCACAAACCCCAATGACTTGCATATGTGATAAATCAACCTGCATATCAAAATTGATACAATGGCAGCTTTAGCCATACAAAACAGCGTACTAACTTTATGAAGGGTTACATAAACCAACACATACTTCCAATAATCTTCCAACAAACTTCAATGTTCTTCCTGTTCAATTCCTGTTTGAAATTGATGTTTAGAAGTAGTTGACATGTTCCTGTTTGAGTTTGTTGATTTTAATTGTTATAAATGAAACAACTACCTTTAAATGTAATTGACAAATGGTAGTCTAAAGTATGTATGTCTCATGGTTTCTGGTCGATCTATTTGGTTCATTGATCTGTATCTTGTTTTACTTATTTGGTTCGTTGATCTGTATCTTGTTTCGCTTATATGGTATCCTGGAATAATATTTGATGTGCATGGTAAATCGAACATCTATATTGTACTGTTTATTTGTGATTTCAAAAATGGATGGTCTTGCATAACATTTGTTACTAAGAGTATAAACGTTGTTATTTTTCAAGGTTTTGTTTGCTTGGAGGCTTGTGAAACCAAAGTTGGCCTTCTGATACTATGGCCATAATACAGGTTCGTGTTATATCTGAACAATCCAATATCTTTATTGATGTATTGAGTTATATGAACTAAATATGTTATTGGCTGGCCATCTCAGGAAGACTTGACTTATAAAGTCATTAAGGAAAGTAATGGCCGCAACTTCTTTTACTGTTTGGGAGTTGAGTGCAATGGTCTGCGACGTAGCAAGTGTCGTGCATTTAATAAACATCGTGAGCAAGCACATGGGTGGGAACCCATAACATTGCATGTCGGTGCCCCGCAGGGCCATAACTACAAGTTTCCTTCTGCATCAAGAATGGAAAGAGAACGCAAGCGAAAAAATTACGACGTTGAATACCGGTTCAAGAAGAATAGGAAGGCTATGGAGATTGTTGCCATTCGTCGAGAGGTCCAAAGTGAGGTATGATCTTTGTATTGATGTTTTATTTTCAGACATATTAAAAAAAAGATGCTGGCTTAGCTTATTATCTTTGTTTTTCTTGTAATAGGGGGTGAAAGGTGCAGATGAGTTGAGCGAAGATGCAGTGGCACGCATCAAAAGAATCATTGCTCAATACGATGCACAAGCCAGTGAAAAAAAATCTGCACTTAGGAATATTGTTCGTAAGAAGGTTATCAAAGATAAAGATTGGGAGGCCCTGAGAAAAATCTTCAATGAGTCACCGCCGGTAGGAATTTTCAATTCCTATTCAAATTCCTATTCAATTCCAGTCTTGCATGGCATTTCGAGAACTAACATATATTGAATATCCTATGATTGCAACAGAGATATTTAGATAGCTCTTCTGATTCGCCCCTCGATGATTACATGTCTGTTGAAGAGACAGTCAGCGTATGTTTCGTAAACCCCTCCATGTTTTCATACATATTGAAAATGCTTGAATTAATATCCATCTTATTGATAATATTTCCTCTTTTCTGCAGGGAAACAATATATCTGGGGGTCAATCATTTAGATATGACTTGAATCAAACCCCTGATATATCTGAAGATGTTGACAAGACTCCAATTGATTTAAATGTTGCATTTGATTTTTCACAAAGTCCTGAGGACAATATCATGTCCGTTGAAGAGACACTCAGTGTAAGTTTTATAAGCCTATCCTTGTATTGTAATTTTTTCCAATTGCTATTCAAATTAATGTTTGTTTTGTTGTATATAATAGCAATGTTGCAAGGTATTTAAAAAAACTTACTTTTTTAAAACATTCTTTCGTTGCAACAGAGAAATGTTTGCAACTCTTCACTGTTCGCTGAGGACAATATCGTGTCCGTTGAAGAGACACCCGCTGTAAGTTGTATAAGCGCTCCTTGTATTGTTACACATTGGAAATACTTTATTGAAACCCCATTTTATTGACATTGTTTCCTTATACTGGCAGAGAAATATTGTATATGTTGGTGACCCATCGTCATCAAATATGAATGAATGCATTGAACAAGGAGAAGGAATTAGTCAAACCCTTGATGTTGGTGAAGATGTGGATGTTATTCAGTGTTCTTCTCATTCATTTTCTAGGCCTATATTTGATAGGTCACCTGGTAGTGTTCCTTTAGGCCCCACAATTTTTGACAGGACACCCGATAGTGTTCCTTTAGGCAGCCCAATATTTGAAAGGACACCCGCTGCTGTTCCTTTAGGCTCACCAATATTTGACAGGACACCCGCTGCTGTTCCTTTAGGCTCACCAATATTTGACAGGACACCCGCTGCTGTTCCTTTAGGCTCACCAATATTTGACAGGACATCCAATTCTGTTCATTTAGGCCCGCCAATGTCCAAAAATGTCCAAAAGACTCCAAAAGAAAATGTCCAAAATGTGCTAAATGAAGAAGGTGACAGAGTTGGAGAGGACAATACTGTTGTAAATCATGGAAAGGTCCAGAATGCAAATACACAACCTAGGGGTCACAAATAGACCTTTCTCACCCCAAGTAAAACAAAGGATAAGAATTCGAAATACCATCACCCTTCATTCTATTCACAGTCTATCGCCAACACAAAGAGGCCACGCACATGCACTATGAAGAGAGACAGGTGTGAAGTGTTATTTTGTTTGTACTTTCTGTTTATTTTTTCAAATTAAAGTTTGTTGTTTTGTATATTCTTTAATTTTTCACATTTACAAATATTGTTTTTTGTTTTCTTTTAACAGGTAGCTGTCCAACAAAGAGATAGGCTATAAATTGTAAGTTATTAGCTTCCTTTAAACTTCCTGCAAATTGCCTGAGTCTTTCATCTTGGCACAGGTAGACTTTTGTACATACAAAACTTCCAATTGACATTAGACTTGTTGTGTAATGAGATTTTGCAGGTGTAAACAGCAATTATCCACATCTTTATGCATAGCAGGCCAGTAACAATGTCTTTGCATATGCTGCAAGGCCTACCAAAGTGTCCTCCATCAGAGGACAAATGAGCCTTCTTAAACAATTGCTTGAGCAGTGCCCTGGTGGATAATGTTGATCCATTTTGCATAACAGCTCATCTTCATGGTGAAAAACTAACAAACATACCTGATTGGTCTGTGTCAGTTAAAGCAATGTGGAAATAATAGGTCTGAAACAGGGATTACCAGCACAGAGAAGGAAAAGAATAGGTCTTATTCTTGTTGTACTGCCTATTATGGCATGGATGTATCACAACTCTTATTAAGTGTACAGTAATTTTATATAATTTTCCATTGTACATCATGAATTCTCAGTGCATGTTTGTGGTATGTGATTTGAAAGAGGTCCTTTTTCTACCAAATTAGCTTACTTCATGTCTCCTTTGAATTGGAACCTTATGTCTCCGGTGAATTGGAACCTTGGTGAGGAACAATAACACCCCAGATTTTCCAATTAACCAAACCTGTGAGAGTTATTACTACTAATATTATTGATGTTTTCTAGAATTTATCTCCAATACTTTTGCTTTGAAGCCAGTACTGTAAAAAGTTTCAGGTGCAATTTTTTTTGGTTTTCATCATTTACCACTTCCTTTACACTCTGTTAGCATGGCATTTCTCCATCTGTAGTTCATTCCATTGTTTATGTGATTATGCTTTATTTTGTTTCTTATTGAACTTGCCCTATTAAGTATATTTGTTTTCTAAGGAACAGAAGCTCTGCCGGATGTATATCATGCATGGGTACTTTCTTCTTCAAAGTGGGCTTTACACCCTGCCTAGGCTGCACAATAGGCTGCAATTTAGGCTCTGGTCTATATGGTTTCCTTAGAGCGAACATTGTTGGACATGTTGCATAACTTATCTCAGGGATTTTCAGTAGGGATTTGAGTCTCTCAGAGATCCTTTATCA